>AYJT01086856.1:0-19725 GCA_001278415.1 Ocimum tenuiflorum | reverse complement strand
TTCCAGCTCAGCGAGCCGCGCCCATTTTCTCAGATTCGGATGAACCCTAATTTCTCTCGCGGCTGATGCCAATGTAGAGGTGAATTTCGCTTTTCTTTTATTAATTTGAGCTGAACGCGGCTCGCTGAGCTGGAATTCCGCCTCCATATATGTTGATTTTTGTGTTTTCTTTTTGTTGGAATGTGGGAATTGTGAGGTGGGATTTGCTGCCCTTTCCTTTTCTTTTGGTGGGTATTGTGTTTATTTGTGACTGGTTTTGGTAGATTTTTGTAATTGGTCTCTGTTTTTTGTGTTTGTGTTTGATCGATCACTTGATTGATTGCGCAAAGCTTTGATGCATGGAAGGCCCTTGCTTTTCCTTTTTTTTTTCCTTGGATAAGGAGCCGCAAGTTAGCTTGACATGCTAAAATCCGCATGTTATGGCATTTCAGATTGCCAATGTATGATGAAGCTCCGTGCTTTTCTTGGGTTTGAGCTGGTGTGTGCTGCATGCCACCTGTCAACGGCTTAATAGATTTCTGTTTTTCGCGTTTTGGAGTTGTCTATCTAAAAGCCTTAAATTTTGTGACAGATCATATTATATACGATGAATTTGCCGTCAGTGCTGTTGATTTTGGTGGCGCTTGGTTGATTCTGAACAAGGAAGGAAGTACATTGTAGGCTAGAGTGATGCAAGTGTCCTTAAAAACTGAGCGTTAGTTATTTCGACTTGGATTCATGTTTTTCCCCATCTTGGATTTTACTTTAGATGATGATATTTTGGATACTGATAGTAAATGGAAGGCTTGCTCGGCTGTGATGTCCCATATTGAATCTTTTTGTAGCGGAGATGACTTCTTAAGGCATCTGATGTATCTTGACTGGCGTATGTGATAATTTTTTATTACGATCGAGGTAACTCACTGAATTGACTACAGATATGACAACACAATTTTTTTGTGGATAATAAATGACATTGTTTAGTGATCTAGTCTGACTAGCTAGCATTTATGAGGATCTATTTGAAAAAAATTGAGATTGGTCAATCATCACTAGAAGTTGATTTGGACAGTTATTGTTTTACTGTTACATTCTGCTATACATAATTCTTGTTTCAATGTCTTTTGACCTCTGTTGGCTCGTCTATGTTTGTGGAGCTGGTCTGCTTTGGAAAGGATAGGAAGAAGCGTGTGTAACACAAGTAGCACTTTTATTAGTTTTGCAGTTAGTTTCATAGATGAGTTGGTTATTGTTATCAGACTCTTACCAAATACAGAAACATATAAATATGGTATTCTCTTCTGGGAGCAATCGATTCTGGTCTGGAGCAAAGTTATTCTCATGAGTTTTAATACTCTGCTGTGAGGATTAATTATTTACAATCTATTTCCTTGTAAAACCTTTAGGATCATGATCAGTTTGATATTATGGTAGGCCCATTTCTTATTATGATGTACAACATAATATGATACATGTACTTTAGTGGAGTCTTCTTATATTTCACACTTTTACTTAATATAGTATGGAAGATGCAGATTTCCCTTTTTTTTTTTAATTAGGTGGTAGCATAATCTTAATTTGGTTGCATAATAAGGGAGTAATTTTCATTTGCAGCGAAGAAGTGGTTATTTGTCTCCGTTTAATCATTATCGAAGACAAAAGTAGGAGACAAGATGATGGTTGAATCCCCAACAGGGTTATCAGGCAGAGAATTTGAGGATTTGCATGATGATGATTTTGAGGGATCTACAGATGAACAAAGAATTTTTAGTGAGATCTTCTTTGAAAGTGGCAGTAGTCGGAGGAAAGGATTTTCAGTTTCTGAGGCTACTGTCATACATTGTGACTTCATGAATGGAACAGACACGTCTCTTTGCTCAAACGGTGGAAAGTCATCATTAACCAGTCACAATGATTGTGCAAAAGAAGATTTTTCCAGAAAGCGCCCTTTGGAATATCCGTCATCGATAAAAGGTAAGGTAAAATCCACAGCCGAAGATCTTCCAGATGTGAAACCAGATTTGGGGGATACCTTGTGCGCAGCTCCATCTGAAGGAGTGGTTTCAGGCATATCTGTAGAAACATATCCCGTTTCTGCTAGTCACACTTTGACATATCGTGTAGTTGAATCATCTTCTCAGGGTGTTACTTCTGGTAGCTATCAGCTTATGCCAGTTCTCCATCTGGGAAAAGTTTGTGAAACTAGTGCTAGTGGTAGCTGTAAAAATAGAATATCTAGCTTAGATCAAAATGAACAAAAGGAAGCTGCAAATAGAATTGTCACTTCTCCGATTTCTCAAGAGAGCTATGCAAGCAGGCTCCTAGCTACCGATCCATCTCAGTCTGTTGCAAACAAATTGGACAGTCATCGACCAATTAAGCGTAAATGGAAGGATTCCTGCTTTTTGCAACTAGATGAAGAGGAATTAGCTATGCCTAGAGGCATAAAAAATGATCCTCGTCCTCTTCTTCGGTATCACATCAATCGTCTGCTTAGAACAGCTGGATGGCTGATTGGGAGGCGTAGAAGGAAGAGTAAATATAACGGGATTGGAGAATACATATACAAGTCCCCAGAAGGAAGACCGATTCGTGAATTTCATAGGGCTTGGAATATGTGTGGTGAGAGTTTATTAGCTGATGCCAGTTTGTGTTTGCAGACAATGGATAGTATGCAGTGGACGGATATGACTGAGTTGTGGACTGATTTATCTAGTGCAATACAACAAATAGATGATAAACTAAACACTTCGGAAAATACTTCTCTTATGGCTCATTTGTGGTGCCTTCTGAATCCTTTCGCAAATGTAGTTTTCATTGAGAAGACGATTCGTTTGCTGAAAGAAGGAATTACAGTAACAGCTAAGAGAAGTTCAGTGGTTCCATCAGAGTCTGGGTCGCTTGCCAAATATCGAAAAATATCGAGTTCAGAGAGAAGTTGTGTCAACCCACTGCCTCTTCAAGATTGTGGATCTGGCGAGATCCACGAGATTGATGTTGGTACTTTCGATGTTCCAATCAGTTCTGGAGGACCTCAATCACTTGGAGAATTCGAGACTGTTTTCCCTCACCAAGATTTTAGTACACGTTCCCAAATTGTTGAACAAATGAAAGATAAGGAGGAAGTTGCTTTTGGCGAATCGAGAAAGACTCATAAGAAATCTAGAAAAATATCTGAAATGAATAGTACTGGATGTAGATCTAATAAAGCGAAGTCATGTCGCCTTAATGACAATGATCTCTTAATTTCTGCCATTATGAAAACTAAAATATGCCGAGCCGCCAAAAAATGGTCCACCCGCAAGTCTAAGTCTACGAGGAAACGCAAGATCCGCAAAGGCAGCTGCAGGTTGCTCCCAAGAAGCCTAAAGAAGGGTGCTAAACATATAATGGAAGGAAAGTGGTCCATTGTTGAATCAAGGACAGTGTTGTCATGGCTAATTCACTCTGGCGTTGTTTCTTTAAATGAAGTAATCGAGTACAGGAATCTAAACGATGACACTGTGATAAAATTTGGTCTGGTTACCAGGGACGGGATATTATGCAAGTGTTGCAACACGAAGCTTTCCATCTCAAAGTTCAAGATTCATTCGGGTTTCAGTTTGAATCTCCCTTGGGCCAATCTCTTCATGGAGTCGGGTAAGTCGTTCAACTCATGTCTGCTTGAGGCATGGTCAGGTGAATACAGGGCAAGAAAAGTGGCTCCTCAAATTGAGCAAGTTGATGAGACCGATCAAAATGATGACAGTTGTGGGCGCTGTGGTGATGTTGGTGAATTAATATGTTGTGATAACTGCCCATCAGCGTTCCATCAAGTGTGCTTGTTTGTACAGGTTTGCCTTTGATGTTATCACCAGCTTTTTAATATAACGGATTCCGTGTCATTTATTTTCCATCTTTATTGGCATTCTGTTTATTTCTTTCCTTTAATTTGTATAAATATGCTGATGTTTTCTTCCATTTAACATTTCAAGTTGACCTATTTATATTCCTTAGTCTGAAATCAATATTAAACACGGTCATAAGGTTTAGTTAACAACAGTTTAAAGATGTCTGCTGCATATTTAACACATACCCATTTGTTGTATAATTCGTTAGCGCACAATGAGAGTCAAGAGGAACACTGTTTTGTCCTCTCTTTCTCTTAATTATTGGTTGAGTGAAGTTAATTTTAGAGATAGTCAAACATACTTAAGCTGATTGCTGTGCCCTTCTTCAGGAGCTGCCTGAAGGAAATTGGTATTGTCCCCAATGTCGTTGCCAAATTTGTGGAGATGCAGTCTGCGATAAAGAATCTTCACAACTGCATGAGGATCTGAAATGCACTCAGTGCGAGAATAAATGTAATTTTCTTTAGATTTTGTGTGTGTTTTCTTTCATAAATTAGCCTATACAGGTTGCTTGGTCTATAGTTCGAGTAGTTGCTGAAACTGGTTCTTTCTTTTGCATTTATTTTTCTTTGGTTTACACAAGAGAGTAATTTGTGCTTGCATCATTGCTTTTAAATTTTTTCTCTTTGTATCCTGTTTTCCATATTGGTTTTAATTAAGTTCAGAAAGCGTAATAGCTTGATGCTTCAAAACAGATCATGAAGGTTGCATGCAGAAGAAAGGTATGGCAACTGGATTGGGCTCAGACACCTGGTTTTGTGGACATGTCTGTCAGCAGGTAAAAAATACGTTCTTTTTCAATCATAGTCCGATAAACGGAGTGAAGCTCCCTTTTACGGACTGCAAACATATCTGATATGGTTTCTTTTAAAATATTTTGCTTAATTCTGTAAAGAAAGGGTCTGAATATGATTTATCCTCCATACTTTGTGATACTACTAACACAAAACATTCGCCCAACATTTTTTGGAATGGCTGGAATAGAACCTACTTACTGTAAGCTATAAATGCATTATATATATGTGTGGTACTTCATATAAGGTTGTTGAGGTATCCAGGATTTGTTTTTGTCTACAGTGATCGTAAATTCATAATGATAGGTTTAAGATGCTATAGCATTTATACACTTGATTTTGTACATGCTTGCTTGGAGTTCTGTTCACTAAAGAAAGAATCAGACTTTTACATTGCACAATCAATGCAGGCCTACGATGGTCTTCAATCACGTATCGGTTTGGAAAATCTTCTCTCCGATGGCTTCTCTTGGAGGCTTCTGCGATGCATTCCGAGTGATGAAAAGGTTGATTCTGCACATCATGAAGAGGCTTTAAAGGCAGAATGCAACTCAAAGTTGGCCGTTGCAATCACAATTATGGAGGAATGTTTTCTCCCAATGATTGATATGAAAACTGGTATAGACATGATACCACAAGTAATATACAACTGGGGGTAAGCACTACTATTCGCAACCATCTGTCGATTGCAATTATACTTTATCTTTGCTTTTTCCTCACATTACTTACCCCTGCGATGTCTGCTCGTGTTGGTGATTTAAAATTCATTTTTATCACGGCTGGATTCAGTATTACACAGTGGGGTGCTAGTATCAAACGTCAAAGTTTTGTTATATATTTTGTAATAGCATAATTTTAATTTTGTGTCGGATAATGCATCATTGTTATTAACCAACGTACAATAATGCATTTTCACTGATCTAGTAAATACATGTGTTCACATTATTGAAGCTCTGAACTGAACCATGCCTCTCTTCTTTCAGATCACAATTTGCACGTCTTAACTACAGCGGCTTCTATACTGTGGTTTTGGAGAAAGATGATGTTGTCCTGTGTGTAGCATCCATCAGGTAAAACGTAAACCTTTCTCCGCCATCTCAGTTTTTATCGTGGAGAGATTTTTTTATGATGTTTTAGAAATTCGTTCTGGTTAACGAGCGTTGTTCATGCAGCAGCCGAATAATTTTCATATAATATGGTGTAATACGCGAATAACCTTGATGGATGATATTAACATAAATAAATATCAGTTATATATTTTAGGTATATATAATTACATAATCATATGACGGATAAAATTATAATAAAAATATGTAAATTGTATTATTGTCCTTAAATTAAATATTTCAGAGGGATAATATAGGCAACATACATTTTATAAGAAAATACACACTTTTATATTAGGCATAGATAGATAACTGATATCTCATCACACGCTTTGATCTTGATTTAGGATCCATGGCGTGGTTGCAGAGCTACCTCTGGTCGCCACTTGCAGCAGATATCGTCGCCAAGGAATGTGCCGCCGCCTAATCAATGTTATTGAAGAGGTAAACTTTCTATGTTTCACATCATCAAAGTTACTTAGCTGAGTAACTTCATACTAACTCGACTTGATTTTGGGATTCAGATGCTGAAATCTTTGAAGGTCGAGAAGCTCGTTATATCGGCGATTCCCGATTTGGTGGAGACATGGACCCTTGGGTTTGGGTTTGAGCCATTGGAAGAGGATGAGAGGCAGAATCTCAGTAAAATCAACCTCATGGTTTTTCCTGGATCAGTTTGGCTCAAGAAGCTGCTGCTCTCTACTAACTGCAACATAGATGAAAGCAATGGTGAGTTTTTTTTTTTTTTTTAAACGTTTATCCAGATTAAAGGGTTAACTGCAAGAATTAACACGAACTTTGCCCACTTTTACAGTTTAAACACAAACTTTTGAACGTTGCATATTCCAACATAACCGTTTAATTTTTTGCAATTTTCACATAAATTTAAAATGATGCAAGTTTTAAGGTATCCTTTATTGTTTCTTACAAATTTAACATAACAATTCCTTACTTTTGCAATTTCACATAAACTTAAAAGATTATGTTAGAATATGCAGCGTTGAAAGTTTGTGCAAAACTTGCAAAAGTGGGCAAACGTCATGTTAATTCTTGCAATTTACCCCAGATTAAATTCTAAAAAAATAAAAAACTTTTTTGTCTTAATCAGAAAAATCTTGTGATAATTCGGATCTGGATTCCATTGAAGCGGAAGCTCAACAAAGAGGACCAGATGCAGAAGACAGCATTGGAACAACAGAGAACTTGCATTTTTGCAAGGGAAACATTTTATCTATACTTCAAAATCCACCATGCAAGCTCGTTTTCGAGGATCGAGATTCCATACCACCCGAGTGCCTTGAAGAAACCAACAATGTTGCAAGAAACGTAGATTCTGAACCAGAAAAGGGCGGATCTAGTGAGGAGATGAAACACGGCAGTAGTTTGTTGAATCAACCATCAAAACATGATGCGTCGGATTATAACTCATCATCCCTTGAAGAAGAGGTCGTCATTAGTGAGAATCCACTGCATTGCAGGCAAAAGAGGAATTCAGTAGTTTTTCTTGATGAATTCTCAACTTTGCCAGTTAGTAGCATTTTGTGTAATCAAGTTTTGAAAGTTTCCACGACGGACGATCCGGTTTCGGATGGTAAAATAGATGTAGGTTGTGGTACAGAAGCTGAAGAAATTCATGCTGTCAGGCAAAATATTGTCTTCTTGTAAAGATTAGAAGAAATTCATCCATTTTTATATGAAGAAATTTCTTCAAGAGCCTCAACTTTGATGATTCTTTTCTCCACTTCAATTCCATCACCTTTGATACTTCTTTGCGGGTCCAAGGATAAAAAGGACTCGAGTTCAACTATTGGAAAATTAACATATTAGTACTGTGAATAAAACGACGATTAAGATGTCATCGCAACGTCTCAAACCAGAGATTTAAAAACGTCGATGTAAGAAAGATAAATGAATCGCACAAGGATTTATAGTGGTTCGAATTTTCTTCTGTACCCTGAAAGATTACTGAGTAAATTCTTACTCTACTCTCCCATCTGCTATGTTCTATGCGAAAACTGTTACAAATAATCCATAAAGAGCATGCATAAAATATAAATTCAAGTTATAAATCAGCTGCGAATCACGAATTAAATCGCAAAAGGTTATAATTGAATGCCAAAGGAACTTACAATAAGACAAATTTTTTCTGCAATTTACCAATCATATAGAAGCATTTATAACAAAATTAAATCTGTTTTATTTGCACAGAAATTATATCTTCTAAGAAATGTGATGATTAGGAGTGTTTGTGGTTAGGTCGAAACCGGCCAAACCACACAAACTAGATTAATTTGGCCGGTATGGCTGGGTTGAAAAAAAAATTATGACCGATCGGCCGGTTTGAAAAATCACAAACCGAATAATATTGGTTTGGCAAACAGTTTAAAACATGAGACCAGCCATATCGGCCAGACCGGTCGTATTTTATAATACTATTAAAACTACCACTACGTATTCGTTCAATAATGTGTGCACTGTATTTTAGATTGAACTTTAATTAAAGAAAAACTTTTATTATTTTTTGTTTGGCAGAATCTATACCATTATTACTGTTTTAGGTTAGTTGGTTAAAAACTCAAGTGTATGAAATATTATAGAAAATTTTAAATAAGGTTATGATAAAAAAGAATCAAGTGAACACTATATACCTTTTGAAATATTTTATAGAGCAATTATTTACCTTGAAATTTATATTTCAAACTGCTAAACCGGCCAAACTGAACTGTATTAAATATGATTTGGCCGATTTGGTTTTGAAGAATTATTTGACTGGTTTGATTTGCAAAATTTTCAAACTATACATATTAGTTTGGCCGATACGTAACCCTTCGAACCGGCAAAACCGGACTGTGAAACACTCCTAGTGATGACTGGAAACTGACTGGCAACTGTAGGTGAAAAGCGATATAACGTTTTTCTCTAAAGTCGCTGAACTTTGAGAAACCGCTTTCAAGTTCACTCTCAGACACCATTGCTACCTCGCGAGAGCCTACAGGTCTATACTCCATTTCCATCTAGCTCTCTCTCTCTCTACACAAACAATCGTGATATCTACGTTAAATCTTTGAGCAGAGTTCAGATTCCAGTTTTCCGATCTGAGTTTTACGTGGATTAGCAGCTTCACGGATCAGTCAAAACAGGAAGGCAAAAGGGAAAAAACCCAGCAAAAACCCCATCAAAAAAGCTAACGTGGCAGGTTCAAATTCTGAGCTGGAAAATGCCGTCGTCTCCGAAGGCATTCTACGCGCGTACATCCTCTAACAACCGCAGATCGATTGTCCTGATTACTTTCTGCGTGATTCTCGGGCTTTCGGCAGTTTTCGGGCTTTATGCGATGGTGGCGGCCCGAAGCTCCAGATGCGGATATGTCCAGCCGCTCTCAGTGTCTGTGACATGGGATAAATCTTCATCCGGTAGCGGTAGCGGCGGCGCCACCGCTGATAAGGGCCAAAAGCGCCACAAAGTGATGGGATTTGTGGGTGTTCAAACCGGGTTCGCATCTGCGGGCCGGCGCCGGTCTCTGCGTAAGACATGGTTTCCCTCCGATCACAAGGGGCTTAAACGGTATTTCACTGTGTTTCCATTCTAATTTTGTGTTTGAATTGCATTTTTGTTGCCTGGTGTTTACATCAGCTGACACTTTATAAATGAGCGCTCCACATTTGGTGTCAAAAAGGTTGTTAATCAGTTAATGATTCGAGGAGAAGTTGTTTACTTGAATATGTTCGTTCAGAAAAGCAGAAAATCAATGTGTTTTTTTAAATTTTCCTTTTTTGCTTTTCCAGTTATATGTATGTGATTTTGTTGTGGTTTCGTGGATGAAGATCTGATCTGCTGAAGTTTTTAGTCCATTTTGTGTTCTCTTTGATCATTGCTGAGTGTGGAAAATGAGTATTGTCACTGGATTACTTCATATTTGTGTGATTTCATGGATGAAGATCCCATCTGGGGACGTTTTTAGTCCATTTTCTCTTCTAATTGATCATTGGTGAATGTGGAAAATGTGTATTACTACTGGATTACTTCATATATTTGTTCTTTTCTCTCTGTTTCAATGAATGAATTGTAATTTGTTTTGTTACTCACTTGGGATTTAATGGTAGGTTAGAAGAAAGCACCGGTTTGGCTTTTAGATTTGTTATCGGTAGAACAAATGATAGATCAAAGATGTCAGCTCTCAAGGAAGAGGTCGACAAGTATGACGATTTCTTGCTACTGGATATTGAAGAGGAGTACAGTAAGCTCCCATACAAAACGTTAGTTCGGACTTATCATAATGGATTTTGAGCGCATGCACTGTATTATTTTGTCTAAATTTTTGTCTTGTTTACAGCTTAGCGTTCTTCAAAGCTGCTTATGCTCTCTATGAGTCTGATTTCTACGTAAAAGCTGATGATGACATATATTTAAGACCAGGCGAGTAGTTTCAGGAAGTTGAGATAGATTGTGTTCGGTTCTTGGCTTGGTCTAGACAAGTTCAAATTTGAATGTCAATTTTCATGCAGATCGTCTTTCCTTGCTCCTGGCTAAGGAGCGGTCTCATTCACAAACATACCTTGGGTGCATGAAGAAGGGTCCTGTTTTTACTGATCCAAAGTTAAAATGGTCTGTCCCACAACAACTTTCTTTAAGTTAGCATGTGATCACTTATTATAAGTTGTTCGCTTAATGCTGTGTTTATTGATGTTATGTTAGTGCCGAACCAGTAGTATTATGTAACATTATTCAGAACAGAATACCTCCATATAAGTATTCTAGATTATTTTGATAAAGTTTCATAGAGAAGGAATATGAAAGTTGAATGATTCAATAATGTGTTCTATTACACTGTGTCATTGTTGGCAAAGTTATTTTATAAATCGGTAGGTATAACTAATTCTTATTCCCCCCATGTCAATATAACTTTACCAAAGACTATGATCCACACATGCAAAGTTGTGCTGCCTATGGATCTTGAATGAATTTGTAACTAGCATGAATAAATACATGGATTTACCGAAATCATTAATACTTTTTTAACTATCAATTAGGTGGTCTGATCTCCTTAATTTTACAGGTACGAACCTCTGTCACATTTGCTTGGGAAGGAGTACTTTCTTCATGCATACGGTCCAATTTATGCCCTTTCTGCAGACGTTGTTGCAAGCTTAGTTGCATTAAGGAATGACAGGCAAGTGCATTGCCAACTAAATCTCTACCATTACCTTCTTCAGAGTTGCAGCTCGATTTTCTGATATTATTGTCATTATAATAATCACTTCTCTGTTTCCCGTTTTCGTATCTCTTTTATATGTGAAGATAAAAATGGTATTGTGTTGGGGGATTAGAGGGAGGGTGTTGGAATCATGTGCTGGACAAGAGTTCTCCTCATCTTGCAATATTATTCTGTTACTATCCAAAATATAGTCAAAATTTATGGGAAAAATTGAGAGTAAGAATGAGAGAAGACATGTATAGATCTTCCACCGTGCTGACCAAGAGGGTCGGTGACACTCACAAATATCGCCCTCTTGGAAATCCTTGTATCTTCTGGAATCTATCATATTATTTTTGGCATGATATTATATTTTCAATCTACCTCGTTAATCTGAATCAAATCCAACTTTGTCTTATTTGCTCGTGTTCTTCAATATTTTGAGGAGATTCATTTTATCAGTTTCCCTTGGTTACTACTTGTATACCATGACAGTTAACATATCTATATTTGTATGTAAATACAGTTTCCGAATGTTCAGCAATGAGGATGTCACCATTGGTTCATGGATGCTGGCAATGAATGTCAATCATGAGGATAGTAAACTACTCTGCCAGGCAGAGTGTACGGCCTCATCGATTGCTGTGTGGGACATTCCCAAATGTTCAGGTACGGTCCTTCAACCGGAGGGCTACCCGTATTTCGCTTCTGATCATGGTTCTACTTGAATGTCTGGTGATTTTGCTAATCATGTGTCATCAATATTACATGTCTGTTAAATTTGGAAGACGGCGACGCCGCAATCTTCGTCTCTTTTGTTTTTGCTCATGTCATGTCACTCACGTTAATTAAACACCATCTTTGTGGTCTTTTTAGGACTCTGCAATCCTGCGAAGAGGATGTTGGAACTCCATGAGCAAGACATTTGTTCGAAAAGCTCGACTCTCCCATCTGATGATGAGGACGAGTGACGAGTAGTTGCTTCCGACTGCTAAATTTACGAAGGGAGACTTATTCAGAGATTCTTCCTAGGAAGCCGTACAGCTGTGTATCTTTGTATCATATGCTCAGCAGAAAAAAGCTTTCCGTGTGGAAAAAAATGAACAATTTTGACTGGATTTTCACGTTGTAGAAAATGTGGTGGTGGTGGTGGAGGAATTATCAAAATTTCTATTTCTTGTAACACACTTCATTCTTTCTGTCACATAGTTTATAGTTTCTGATCAGTGACCACAATCATCATGACTTTTTACTTTACCTTTTTGTACTTGCTTCACAAGTGCTCCAAAAAGTTGAAATGTTTAAATTGATCATATATCTTATCACCCTTTTCTAATGCATGCAAAATGTTCTAAAAAGCTCACCAACACTATTAAAAAATTTCGTGACCGGTGTCAGAGCAAGGAGTGATCACTGGTGCAAAAAAACCGTAAGGACAAAGAGTAGCTCTTGCAAAGCTTTTGATAGGTCAGCCAAGGGACATGAATGAATCAGACCCACTCAACTAGAATGTTTTGAGGGCATGCAAGAATGATACTATATGTTAATGAGAGCTTGAAGTATTTGATTTGGCTACTCGTATCAATATGGTGCATCATTGTGTTTAGCTCTTTCCAAGAAAATCCCAAAGTTAAGTGTGTTCGGCTTTAATAGAATTGGGATGTGTGACCCCTAAAAGTTTTTCATAGTGTGTGCAAGTGTTTAGTTTAAGATAAAACTGTGATGGGCGATCCCGTAAAAAGTTTTAAGATGTATGTCAGTGAAAACAAAATATACTGGAGAGAACTCGTGTTGCTTTTTGAGATTAGTCTCAATCCAAAAGCCGTTTTAGCACGAGCTGGGGTAACATAACCAAAAGCCAAAATAATGCAACCGACGAGGAGTGGGGCATTACAGATGTTTTCCAGTTCATCTGGCACACCTAATACATATAAAAGATCTTTGATCCCATGTTTGCAGATTTTAGTAGTAAGTTTTGTGTGTAAAGATTTTTCTAACGAGAAATCGAGGATAATCTTTGATCCCTCTATTACTCAAAAATGAAGAAAGAAATGAACTTTAATCAAAAGTGGTAACAAGGACTAACCAGCAATCCAGCTATAAACAAACAATTGATTACTATTATATCTTGGTAAAAAAAGTTAAATAATTTTTTTTTTTGAAAAAAAAAAGTTAAATAATTAATCAGTCATAATTTTATTTTCTTTCTAAAATTTGCCCTTTTTTTCACACGGTCTCCATAATTGCACGCAGCTCTATTTGCCGAGGCATCAGATTCCCTTTCATAATATTGAGTAGACCAAAATCAATTATTCAATTTATTTCATCAATAATTTAGGAAAAGAATCCCATTATGTAAAGGCTGTCTAGCCAAATTCATAGCTTCTCAATAAAAATATTTCAGAAATAACATTTAATCAATAAAGGTACAAAATCTTAAAGGAAAATACTAAATTATAACTTTCCACATATATTATTATTTAATATAAGTTTACAGTTTTTAATTTGTTGTATTTAAACATGGCAATGAAAAGGTAAAGTGAGTGACTATTAAACGAATTGAATGATAGGGCCACTTGAGGTGCAGTTATTATTACGAGGAGATCTCCGATTAAACCGCTTAAATCATTTATGTGGGTTTAGGTTTAGGATCCAGAATGAATATAAGTTTGAGTTTAGGGTTCGGAACGGGTATAGATTTAGGTTGGTGAAAATGAACTATTTAGATCCGTCTAAACCATTTAGATCGTCAAACACAAGTTTTTTGCCGGTTATTATTTATTAAAGTGAAAATAGTAAGAATATGAGGATTAATTTAGCAGGTTGTGATATAGGCCCGGCCCATTTGCAAAAGGCCCACTCTATTAATACTCTCGTTGTGTGAGCCGCCCCAGTTGGTAGTCACAACAACCTATGTTACTTTCATTTGCTTAATATCTATATGATATTATAGATATTACT
The DNA here is from genome assembly GCA_001278415.1 of Ocimum tenuiflorum. Classification (NCBI taxonomy): domain Eukaryota; kingdom Viridiplantae; phylum Streptophyta; class Magnoliopsida; order Lamiales; family Lamiaceae; genus Ocimum; species Ocimum tenuiflorum. The sequence goes on along the minus strand of AYJT01086856.1, from coordinate 5,801 downwards.
TTATGCTTACAAATAAATAAAACATGGGAATTTGATTGTGACTTATTATCTAATCCATTCTAAAGATGAAAAAGTAGGTAACATCTAATAAAATTGATCCGAAAATCTACCACAAATGAGACGATCTCATGTACGATGTTTCGTTTAATTTAAAGGTTTTGATTATAACTCTGGGGGTTTTATGCAACTTTCTCAGGTAGATTTTATTTATTGAGATTTATTTCTAATAAAAATTATGTAAATAAAAATAAAAAGAGATTCGGGAAAGAACAAATGATCTTACATAAGACTTTCTCGATGAGAGTCGCTTGAATTTTAGTTCGACAAAAGCTTCTGAGTTTTAGTAAGATTTGCTAGCATGAATGAGTCTGCACTTCCTAAATAGATCATTGAATCAAACTTTAACTTATAACTGCTAAACATGTAATAATGCACTAAATTATATGGATTTTTTAATTAATTCCATCTAATATAATGTATTGTTGCACATGTTATGGTGCATTGTTATGCGGTTACTAATTCTCACACATTGATGAGTTTCTATTTGATCTATCCCACATAGACACACATAATAACATCGATGAAAATCGACCTTTTAATTTAAATAATTATGTTGACCTGGGTGCACATTGATGAGTTTCTATTTGACATGTTCCACACACATAGGAACATATATCAATTCTTTATTTTCTAGAAATACAATAAGATTTGATAATACTCTCTTAGCATGAGAGAATTTCATGTGGACAGCAGATACTTCAAACCTGACTAATTAGTGAGAGGCAAAGCGACTTAAAAAAATTTCGGAAAAAAAAAATTATATCTGGAGCGGATCTTATGGGAATGATCTTAAATGAGAAATATGAATAAATATTTTTTGTTCAATTTTTCATACTTTTTATTACATGTTTTATGCTTAGAAATCATCATCATTTTTTAAGCATAAATTACAAAATAAAAAAGCATTAAACATTGAAACAAAAAGATCTCAATAGTAGATTTTTTAGATCTCATTTTGACTTTTATTCTCACATGATCTCTTCGCAATTACGTCACATATATGAAGCACCCTAGTATGTGAAATTTCAGATTAAATTAAATTGTTTGGCAAAAACTTGAGCTAGATCGCTTAAGAATTTAGGTGAATTTAAATAGTTCATTTTCATCTATTTAAATTTATATCCGTCTTGAATCCTAAACTCAAACTCATATTCTTCACCGATTTCAAATTTAAATCCGCCTAAACAATTTAGACGGCATAATCGAAGAATTCATCGAATTGTTCTTTTTTTCAAAAGAAAAAATAAATCGTGGAGGGAGTGACTGCGATGAGGTGGCAATGGATGCAGTGGAACGCCCGGTCATCATTCCAGTTCTGGGCTGGCTGTCGCCATCGCCCTACTTAACGGAATATTCCTGACGCCGTCAAGTCGCCTTAGGCTTAGCTGGACGCCAATTGCCTGAATGGCCCAGCTGGCACGCCACTTTCACTCACATGGCCAGCTGTCTTCTGTCTCCACCTCAGCTTACTATCATACCCCTACTCTTTTCCCCTATTTCACGCACCTTCCCCCTCAACTTCCTCCTTTTAGAAAGGCCGACTTGGGGGTAAATTCGGAATACATTTTTTCATATTTAATATTGAATTATTGGAGTTTTCTTTGAGAAATTGAGTTATTGAAGTTTGTATTCCGAGTTTTTATGTTTAAAATGTTGGATTATAATTCAAACTATGCATTTTTATTAAAAAATAATACAAATTATTTTAAGTTTTAGATAAATATAAACAATATTATAAACTATTTAAATATAGGATGCTTTTAATTTTTCAGTACTTGAACGTCAAATCATTACACTAAATTTTTATGTCATTTTATTTTAAGTCATATCATTTGTAATTTTTTGCTGTGCAGATGCGATATGGTTATTTAGTATTTCGATGCCGAAAAGTCAAAATCATCCTATATTTAAATAATTTATGATACTTGTACATTTATTTAAAATTTCGGATAATTTGTATTGTTTTTGAAAAAAAAAAGACATAGTTTGAATTATAATTAAATATTTTCTTTTATATATATATATATTTCCTAGTGTAATAATTTATTTTCACACGTGTCTTGTATAATTGTAAGAATGTATCTGTACATGTGTATGATTTCACAGTGCCACCATATCTTGGGTATAATCTACGACATCGCCTGAGAATTTCAATACCAGCTTATTAGAATTTTTTTTATTTTTTATTTTTTATAGATGATTTTTGAGAACGAAAATGGAAAGTAGCCAAAAGAAATAATAGTATAAAGTTTTATGAAATAAATGATTATAACCATATCAAACCAGACAAGAATAAATATTATAATATTATGAGTGAGTCAATATTATAATATTATCCTCGTAATTTTTTATTTGAAGAAAATATCTCACGGATAAATATGGGAGGTAATTAATAGGGAGGGAATGATCCAGTACTTCGTGCCTGGACTCGCGACACGTAGAATAACCAATAACAAAGGCTATATGTAAAAGTGGGATCCACTTTTTAGAGAATCTACCGCACTATTTTTAAAAAAATTCGTGTATATAAATATTGGGTTGTAGTAATGAAAAAAAGACAAATAATTGTCAACGTATCAACAAATTTAATCTACACTAGAAAATTCAGAAAACATGCGTGATTGCGATTTTTTAAAGAAAATAAAAAAGAAAAATCAACACAACGACACAGAAATATATACCATAAAAAAATAAAAAAATGATATAAACGCAAATATAATATTATGCTATTATGTAGTTGTCAACTGTAATTGTATTGAAATGTCCCATTGCATGCCACACCACAATTACCCCATAATTCGGGAAATTAGTTAGAGATCACATGTATAGATAATGGGTTAGCTTTCATTTACACCATCCAACATTTATATGATTAATAATCTCTTTATTTTCTGCTTACGCATTTTTTTTTTTTATGTTTACAGTTCAGTTCTTGATCTCTCTCATTTTCGTAATTGAATTTCATCACACGTTTTTCTGCCCAACTGAAGATCCCAATTGTCCCGGACAATTTCAAACCACAACAATAATATAGTGTTATTTGGATTTATTCTAATGTGAAAACAGACAAAGCATCCAAAGTTACGTATTTGTTTATAATGAAAATAATTTTATCAATTTTTTTTTATTAAAACAAAATTGAAAGTTTATATTCGTTAATCTCTGGACCTACTAGCGACCTAGGATGATGGAGATGGACACGTGAGCGAGGTACATTTTATTCGGTGTGCGCGCGCTACAGAGGATCATGAGTACCAACACTATTGTTTTGCATGCATGGGGGCGTACGATAGCAGAGAAAAACTTCACCACTCTAACATCAACACCTAGCGCACGAAGCTGCCGCCTGCGCACTCTTTCGTACTCTTCATTTTTGAAAACAATAGTTTATTTTTATTCTCTCTTTACCAACATTCGGTAATAATACAAAATTGATAATGCAATATCTTTCAAATTTATCTGGTATTTACCAATTATAACTCAAAGTCATAATTTATTGGACACGAGTAAGGTATGTTAACCACTTGCACTCCCGAGTTAGGGATATACATTTTGATATATGACAATGTTGTATGAGGGCTAAAGTTGGTATGTATCGAGCTCGTTTTTGTAACCTCAAATGAATAATTTCGTTGGATATACAGCTCTCAAATCCAACACAAAGGTTGACCGAGCTCGTTGTGCATGGTCCCTATACATGTATATTTGCATTAACCGTAATTCAATCATAAAGTTCAATGATTAAATCCAAAATTATAAAGGATTGAGCTTGTTTATATTCTCCCGAAAGAAAATAGTTTTGGCAGGCTCAACTTTGTTATTATATGACAACAATATATAGGGCGTATGCACACCCATAGACACTAAAGTAAAGCTAAGGTAACCGACTCTTCAATCACGATAAGCGGTGAGACGAACCCGAAAAGGTATATTTAGAATGTGTTGTTTAGTTGATTGCACACTTCTACTCATGGTGCATGTTCAATTTTCTACCCCCAATATTTCAATCTATTAATTACATTACATATTATGTGCCTATATTTTATATATTTGGAAATTCTTTGGTACATGGCTACATGCATCTAGTCCATAGAATTGTGAGCAAGTGCATGCTTAGAAATGAATTTATTGAATACAAAAGGACAATAATGTAGATTTTATTTCGTAACGGACTATCTCCTAAAATACCTCTTTATTAAAAAAACAAACAAAATAATTTTAACTAGTGGCATCAAAAACAAAGTAAGAGATAATTTGCAACATGGTATTTTTTAAATTCTTGGAAATATTTGTAACAAATTTGTACTTTTTTTCTTAGTATTGACGTTTCTTACGTGTCTTTTTAACACCTACATGAACAATATTTGACATATATTTATTAGTTTCCAGGTGGAAAAAGAAAAGACATAAAGCACCTTTACAACAAATATGGATCAAATTCTCCATTCTCAGATTATAATAAGAAAATAAAAAAATAAGTATTATAGAGTATGTACCCTAATGACACTTATGAAAAAGAACAAAATTTAAAAGCATCACAAATCCTAACTATGAGTTAAGCAATTTCGATTACCAAATATAAACTAAAAAACAAAATTAAAGTACTAAATATCATTACACTCCCTATTTGGAGGAAATTAACCCAAAAAATTTTGTAAACTCAACTTAATCATAATGGGGTAGGAAATGAAATATAATTTGAGCGTGCTACTATAGTCTTCAATAAATATTTTTTATAATTGCCATGTAAAAAATACAAATATTTGTTTAGCACAAAAATACTATATAATCTAAAGCCATAAAATCTTGGAATAACATTTCTCGAAGCAATTACCATTAATTTTGCGTTGACTTCACTAACAATTGTGTATATCAACTAAATCTCAAGCAACATGCACTTGAATTTTCCATTAAATTCTCCAAAAAAGTGTCTTTTGGATAGAATACGGAAATTTTATGCTACAGTTATGAATATTATTTATATCATTTACATAATCGTGTCGACTCTATACGGAATCGCATGATCCTACAGCCTAATGTGAGTGTAGTGGACACTGGCCGCAATACTATCAAAAAATTTCCCGATATAACATGTTTTATTAACGAGATAAAATACAATACCTCTAAAGATAAATAGATTATATAATCCGACATCACATGAATGAGAATGTGAATCCCAACATTTCATCAAAATCAGAAACAAAATAAAATTAATAGAATCAATTATTAACAATCAACAATAAAATAATAATAATAATAATATGTAGAGAGAGAGAGAAATAGAGAAGATTTACGTAAACAAAAACGTTTCTCTCTCTAGAAAATAAAAAAGAAAAATGAAAAAAAAAAAATTCCATCCCTTTCCAACATTCACATTCATTCATCCCTTTAAATTCACGAGATCCCCATCACTGCATCTCTTTCTGCCTTCTTCAGATTCATCTCTCCCGTTATATCTTCCTCCATTTTTTAGGCACATATAGATACAGTTTAGCACATTTTTATACTCAATCCACACACACACACACACACACACACATATATAGATAGAGAGAGAAGGGGGGGAGAGAGGGAGTCGGAAAATGTCGTCATACTCCGGCAAAACGACTTCGGAGCTAGAAGTTGAAGCGCTCTCCAATGGGTTGAGAAATACGTTGACTAACATCAAGGACGAAAACGGCGTTAATGTTAACAAACCGGACTTCCGAGAACTCGAAATGGGCTCGCCCATTTCGCCGCTT
>AYJT01086849.1:0-10135 GCA_001278415.1 Ocimum tenuiflorum | reverse complement strand
TCGTGTCGCCGTTGTTGTCACCGCCACCGCTAATCTCCTTGCTCGCCGCCTCCCCTTCTCCGCTGTTTTCATCGGAGTGATCGTTGCTGCCGCCGCCGCTGCCTCCACCTCCGAATTCTTTTCCAAAAAGCCTAATCCCACTGCCCCCACCGCCGCCCTTCTCTTTCGCAGGAAGAGAAGGGCGGATGAAGGGCAGCTGAGAGAAAGACTCCACGCTCATGAAGTCGTGAGTCTCCCTCTCAGTCCTATCCATGGAAGTGAGATAGATTTTAGTTAGCTAGCTAGCTACCCCTTTCTTTAGAGAGAGAGAGAGAGAGGAAGTATGGAGAAGTAGGGGAATTAAGAATTTCTCTTGTTTAAGTTGGAAGAGGGGAAGGGGGGTGGGGACCTGATTTATTAAAATGGAGTGGTGAGAGATATACCTTATTAGTTAAATATATAAGCCCTAGATTGTAATGGAGATAAGGTCCCCCAGTTGTGATGTTTATAGGTGAATATATGGATGTTGCATAGCTAGGTTTTTGTCACTTTTTTTTTTTTTTCGAACTTTAAGCATAAGTAGTTGGAAAATAGTTTCTTAGTTCTATTGATATCTCCCCATCTAATTAATCCTAGTCATTGTCTGATAACAATGGTTGCTAGTTGCTAGTTGCCACCACCATCACAAAAGCATGCATAGTCAAATTATAAACACCCCATATTTACTACCGACGGTATTCAATAATAGTCATGTGAAAAATGCACGCATAAAAATCCGGTTGAGATTCCATGTTACACAATGATATTACACATTGTGTTACACTGCCCGGATGATTGACATGTGCATTAACCAATGGAAGTAAACCATGATAAGATCTTTCTTTATTAAGAGTATGATTTTTAATTAATACACGTGTCAACCATCCAAGTAGTGTAACACCATTGTGTAACAGGGGATCTCAACCGAAAAAAAACCCAAGTGCGAATCCCAATCCCTACCAAGGATGATGTTTGAGTTACGAGCTAGGTAGTTTTGATGAATCAATTATCGGTGATATTATTTTCTTATGACAAGGGTTGCAAGAACTCGCCGGTGGCTGGCTGATTAATTAAGTAGGCAGCAATAATAATAGTAATAATGTTGGGCAATTTTTGCTTTGTTGAATATTATATATCAAGAGAGAGAGGGGACAAAGGAATTCATGGGTAGGTCTCAAAGAGTGAGGACCAGGTACAAGTACTTGTTGCCACTTCTTAATAGCTACTTGGCTCTCTTCTGTAATAAGGGTATTTTTGGACCCCATTGTACAATCATGTGGTCCTTATATATGTTGGCCATATATATTACATAAATGAAAGAGATACCTAATCATCATTACATTACCCTCCTCTCTCTCTCTCTCTCTCTCTCTCTCTCACACACACACACACACACACAAGTCTAGGCTTGGGAAATTTTCTTGACACAAGTTTTTCCTTATTTGCTTCCATAAAAAACCATCAACTTATGTTTGAGTGTGAGAAAGAGGAAACTGGGATTGGAGCTATTTCTAGCAATATTTAAAGGCCAACAGTACTCATCATGAAACACTAATATTATATTATATTTAATCATGTGTGTGTGTGTGCGCGCGCATAAGTGGTCCTAACATATATGCATAGATGGGATTTAATTTCCTGTTAAAGGCTAGTGAGAGACCCTTGCAATGGGTAGCTATTTTGTTTAGGGTAAAGACCACTAGTATTAACTGCAGCTTCTGATACTGTTGTCCTAACATAGTATATTTATGGAGAAATATTAATTAATGTTTTATATATATATATATATATATCTGTCGTTTTGTATTCTGCTAGATCTGCTTATTTATCTCCTTGTACCACACAATTTAGTGATGAGAGTAAATTATGACTACTAATATATGTGAGGAGGTCTCCAGTTAGATCGCCTTAATGATTTAGACAGGTTTTGGTTTAAATTTTAGGAGGGATATGAGTTTGGATTTAGGATCCAGGACGGACATGTGTTTAGATTGGTAGAAATGAAGTATTTAGATTCGTCTAAATCGATTAGACGGCTTAACGCAAGTTTTGTGGTATTTTTACTCCATGTATATATTATATACGACCCTTTTCTTCGGCTTCTGCTCTGCCCGCTAACAGTGTGTTATACATGCCAAATATTCTATATTTTTATTTACAATTTCAAGTATTACAAGTCTTCGTGGGGGTAATTTAAAGTTGGTAGATGGTTCTTTCGTGCCACCATTGATGTGATTTTGCCATATACATAAATCATCATTCAATTGGACCCATTTAGGTTTGAATTTCTATCGAATGTTCAAAAACTAAGTATTCTTACTAGAAGACATGAAATATAAACACGAATATTTGACCAGTGGCCTCTTGTTACACAGAATTAAGTAATAAATGGCACCTTTTGTTCATACGAAACCCTACCTTGCCATTTAAGAATCACTGTCACAAAGAAGCTCTCAGGGGGACCATAGCATAATTACATAGAGTATTATATGCAGATATATATATATATATATATATATGTGTGTGTGTGTGTGTGTGTGCGCGCGCGCCTGCGTATGTGAATATGTGCCGTATATTCGTGCATACATACTCTTCTAAATAATGTACAGATTGGAGAAGCAATTGTACAAGAACGAACTTGAATTTTCTTGCATCATGACTATAAACGAGTCCATGTTTATCATTAAAAACAATGTTTGTTTAATGACAACCACGGTGCCCACTTTGTAGATGTGGAAGACGCGGTGACAGCGTGCACCATAACTGTCGCGGTCTTGGAAACCCTACTTCTCTGCACGGTCAGAAAAGGTGTGTAAAAACTTGTAATTTCAAACTTTGTTTATTAATTATATTGGGTTGAAGGAAGGTGAAGTCGCTCTCTTGTTGTTCCTCCTCTCCCTTTCTAGTAAGGTGGATTGAATGGGATTGTTGGGTATATGTGGAAATTATAACTCTCTATGGGGACCCTCAATCTCTCTCTCACTCTCCATCTCTCATGCATCATATGTTCATGACTTTCCTAATGATCTGGACACCACCCAAAATTAGATTATTTCTTGTCCTAATATACATGCTGTTTATGCAATTAGATTATTTTGTAACACGATACGTTTACACGAACATGTGTAAAATGTATGTCTCACAAATATTGGATACTATTTTTATGTAGGGGCATCACTTCTTACTTCACTTGGAATACCTAGCCACGGCATTTGTAACAATCAAGATTGGTAAGTCTTTCAGTTCGCGCAAAGATTTGGCAGCTACTCTTGCCCATGCTTGGTCAATATCAAGAATGGTCTTTTAGTTAGGAGCGTAATTGAGCTGAGCTGATAGAGATCTCGTATTATACGATGGTGTTGTAAATTATGTTGACATTCTCATTATTGGTAATTGTAATAATCAATAGAGATCACTCATAAATAAAGAAATATTTTATCATGATGATCTCCGTTGATTAGTACGCGTGTCAATAGTTTGGATAGTGTAACATAATACACGACACTATTTTGTAATAGGAAACTCCACCATAATCGATCGAGTCGAGAATTGTTGTGATCACAAGTTTGTCTCATTCATTAGAGTCATGCTTCGAGCTTTATCAAAAAACAATTCGAGACTCAAGAATATAATCGATTATAAATTAATATAATGAGCATTTTAAATTTAGATTAAAGTTTAAATATTTTATTTTTCTCTTAAAGTGAAAATATTTTGATAACAAAAAGAATACCACACATGATCAAAACCATTTTTTTAACGGCGAACAAAACTAATCAAAGATTTATTATATTTATGATTTATTAGAGTACAAAATATAATTTTACAAAGTTAATAATTTAATATTCCAAAACTAATTTGGTTAATGAATTTGACAGGACAACCTCAAAAAACTTTTTATTAAATCAAAGATATGATGTCAGACAAACTCTGCTCATTTAAATCTTCCTATATAGATCTCAAAACCTTAATTTAGTTATAGAAGATAAAATAAGTTAGAAATTAATTTGTCACGTTTTGAGTTCACTCAATCATAACCCTCTCCTTGCCCTGGATTCCCTACATTATGTTAGATTGAGAATGACACATCATCACATGTACACGTCAGCTTCCAATTAACATGCAAATAAGCCAATTCTATAGTTTTTGTGAAATAAGACAAGATATTTTTGCAAATAAGACCAATGTGGATATGTAAGAAAATTGAGATTTCAAAATGAAAAACAATATTAAATTGGAGCCCACGAGATTCTGCCTATCTTTTGAGGGGATAAATCCAGAATAAAAATTAATTTCCAAAAGGAAAATTGGAATGTGTGTGTGTGTGTGAATCCTTCTTCAAAAACTATGAATGGAACAATATTATCGAATTAAAATGAACTCTCTATAAAAGATTGATGGCCATTGATCCATCAGTGTTGTCTGAAAACTGACAAATTTTTTTTTTTTGGACCACTAGAGGCATCTTTCCAGATGTTACATTAATCACCCTGCCAAGGAAATTTATTTTCAAAACATGAGAAATACAAACTTTATCTTTTTATTCAAAATATGCTTGAGTATAAAGTAGAGGATTTAGTGAGAAATAGTGAATATCTGAGAAGTAAAAACTCGTCTCAACTGTTGATTTTGAAAACGTAAGACCATTAAAATTGAAAAACATTTCGGATAAACTGGAAAGGTATTCCGTCGGAACTTAAAAGGAGAATTTAGGTTGAACTAAGAAAGCATTTTTTCTTTGATCAAAGACAATATTTCAGTTGTACTAATTTAATACATCAAATTTGTCGACATTTTTCTTGAATTTATAAACATAATTTGATAAATTTGGGCTACTTTTTCTCCCTCGTATTTTCCTCAATTATATAAAATCTCTCAAGCAGATTTGGATTTTGCAATCGAAAAATTGGAACATATAGGGGCCAAATTTGAAATCCATGCATAAAATTAGAAAAACCAAAATTGCATAAGGCCATAAATAGTGGATCAAAAATACAATTTCCCCACTTTCTTATTTGTATCTATTTCTTTTTGGCTAATGGATGTTCCTCGAAACTTCTCCTTATAAGAATTTTTATACATGAAATGTCTATCATTAGTGTAACGTCGTAGAGACATGTTTGTTATATGGTACGCGTTCAACTCTGCAAATAGTTTAGGTAATGAATTGAATGACATTGCAATTTTCAAGTACATTTCAGATGGTGGAACCTACTAATTCAATGTCTTGTGTTGAAAATTCCATGAAATTTCATTTCCCATAGATTTTCAATGGATTTTGGTGTTTACATACTTTAATTACCACATATAAGCACATGACAATTTTTTTGTACTTTTTTTTTCAGTACGGGCACGAAGAGCTGGCTTTGTGATTGTTTCATCATTACTATAAGATGTTAGCCAAAAAACTTGCGTCAAATCGCCTAATCCATTTAGGCGAATCTAAATAGTTCATTTCTATCAACCAAAACCTATCATGTCTTGGATCCTAAATCGAACTAGACGTTATTATATATAAGAGCATGAAATTACCAAAGTTTTACTTAAAATGTTGATTCTAAAATCAACAATAGGCGAATTTAGGTTAGGTTTATGATCCAGGACAAATATGTGTTTGAGTTTAGGATCCAAGACGGATTTGTGTTTGAGTTGGTGGAAATAAACTATTTAGATCCGCATAAATTATTTATACGGTCTAACAAAAATTTTTGTCAAAAATAACGTGTTCTAAAATATATGAACTTGCACTTGTTTTAATTCTTTTCATAAGTAGTTAAAGTTTCCCCAAAAAAATACATGTCACTAAACTTTGTTTAGTGTTAAAAAAAAAAAGTTGTGTAGTTCTGACTTCACGTATCATCTTAAAAAATAAAATACTCGCAAAATTTTTAAAATCAAATTTTAAAACAAAAATAGGTATTTATGTATTTTAAGGCTATCTTTGTACTAACTTGAAGCAAGCTCAAATTTTTCCTTCAAATGTATTGAAATTCAACTAATGGATGTGTTACCTATTTACTACCACAAGTGGAAAACCTTTTCCCCCCATCTTTTGCAATCATTTCTGCCCCTTCCTTATCAGCTGACAGTGTAACATTATGACACGACATTTTCTGCATTTTTGGCTATTTTTATTGTTAAAGTCAGTTTTTATTTTTTGAATAACAGGAGAGAGAAAAATGGGAAATGCCCACTCCATGACTTTCCTACTTTATTTCAAGGTGGTCCATAAATCAACTACTCATAAAAAAAAGAAGTATATATTCTTCAAATTTGAAAAAAGTGAAATAAAATAATTTACTTGTGTGAGACCGTTTTGCTTCGTATGGTGGGATCATTCTACTCGAATCAATCGATTGAAAGGTATAATTTTCATTTATTGGAAAAATATTGTTAACTATTTTATGCACGAAAAAGACATGTGCTGGTCCATGATCTTAAAAGTTAAGAATTCGAGTCTACATAAAAAAATCAGGGTGAGAATTATTTAATATTATACTTCAATTGAAAAAAAAAATATCATTTAATACAACACACAAACACACATATTTCTCGTTGTCTATTAAAAATATTATTTAACATAGACAAAAGTGATACAATGTATAGTGAAGACAAATTGTTCAGTATCATTTAAGTTTGTATTGAGATAGAAATTGCCAAAAGATTAGTGCAATATTATCTCTAAAAAGTCGTAATGTTTCAAAATTGTTAATATCTAATAGGCCAACCCATTATTACTATTACATATGTTTATCATTTAGACATTTATAATGTATTTAATATTTGAAATGATTATTTTCACCATATTTTACCATATACATGCACAAATAAAATTTTGAAAAACTATAAGCCCGAACTCATTCAATAAAAAGGACATGTCCTAGCAATTAGCATATATAAAAGCGGAAGCGAGTTAGATTCATATTTATTTATGGATTTATGGTATACTATTCAACTTATAATGTATTAGTTTGTCAGCTGCGCGATATACAACATGTACATATCGTTATTATTAATTTGTAATTATACGAGAGAATCATATAAAATTATTTTATCAACAACTTGTTAATTGATTAATTTCTACTTATAGATTGATTTTATTCAAAATAAGTGTCTCCGAATAGAAATTTGAGGATATTGTTTTACTATGTAGATAGATAGATTGATACGGATTCTTTTATCTTTCACATCTTTGAAAGATAGCAATAAGTCGATTATTGGGCCACTATTGGCAGACTCGTTATCCTTCAAATTGGGCCGAAGCCCATTAGCATTGAAGCCTACCAAGGAAAATCAGGCCCAATTACGCCTGTTATTAATTTTGCGGAAACTCACCACGACGTCGTTTAGCTGGTTAGGTGAACTGGTGAAGAACATCGTGTACCTGAAAAACCCCCCATTTTCATTCTTGAAGTTTACAAATTCTGATTCCTCAAATTTCAGGGAAAAAAGGACATTTTTATCAGTGTGATGATCTATTTGAGGTGTGCTTCCATATCCACGCGTGCACACTTTTTTTATACCTTTTTTATTTGTTTGATCACTCAATAGGCTGATTGATTTCGTTGTCAATTTGGTGTTCGAATTTCAGCGATGAAGGATAAGAATTATGCTACGACGTCTATACTGAAGCGGGTTCTAGTCAACTGTTCAGCTCAGGTTTGCTTCAATCGGCATTCATGTATGTTTTTTTGACTCGTAAGAACTTTGGTAAATGTTTTTCCTTGTATTTGTAAGTCGTAATAGGGTAATTAGAATGCAATCGAAGAGAAGTGTGTTATGAGTTTATGCAGAATCGCCATGTTTTTTGTGTTTGATTTATGAGGAGAAAATTGCTTTTGGGCGATCGCTTGAAAATAATTTGGCTTCTGTTTCTGGAAATAGGATTTCGTTACTTGCATTTCTTATATGTTGAAGATTCTCATGGCAAAGCTCGAAAGTAATGATTTTCCAAAATATTGGACTTTGTATGTGGAGTGCCAAATGCTTTCCTGTCGACATATGTGTATGACGAAGCCTGCTGTTTTGCCAGATTTCGAGGATTTTTAAGCCTCTATGGTCGAAACACTGTGGCCCGTGTTTCTGGTACAATTATTGCATGATTAGACTTGATAGGAATCCGCATCTTCCAAGAAGACTTGCATTCGCAACAACAATGCATTTGGCTGAACAAAATGTCGCAAGCATTCTAATCACTTAGTTTTTGGCTTTTACAAAGGAAGCAGTTATTCGTCCAATGTTCTGTTTTGAGCTATATATCCGATGTACAGTTTATCTTTGATTCACATGGATGTGTTTATTTCTCTGCAAATGTAGTAGTATACATGGAATTCACATTTTCTTTTGCAGGCCAAACAATATGGTAGCTGTGTTTCGTCAAGGGTTCCAGAAATTGAAAAAGACATGTGCGCAAAAGAATTTATTGTGTTGAAAAACTGCATGCAGAACACGGTATGACTAGTTAAAGTTCCTATATTCATGATTGGAGATGTTCCTGGATTTTTCCATTTCTTTTTCATTTTTTCCTCTCACTTGTTGAATTTTTCTTCATGTTTCTCGTGTACTTATGGTGATTTGTTGGATTTTTTTTTTTTTTGCTTCAGCTCCGAGGGAAGATTTGACTTTAATTGACATATCAAGTGAGTGATAAAGACCCCAATTGCCCTAGTGAGCTTAGTTCATCTAGAATATGTGACTTTTGACTTATCAACATTTTTGTCATATATGACATCAATTTGTCTTGTTTCTGTGGTCCGACTTATCCCAGGTGACGGTATCGAATCTTTGTTGCATTACCAAGGGAGAGAACTTGCATAACATGGTTGGAGAAACATCTTCTTCTGTTCATTCTTACTTCAGTGGATCTAATGCAATGTCGCATGTCTATATTCAATATCCACCTCTAAGATGCCACGTTCCTGGATCTAGGAGTGTGTTTTATGATGACGGAAATAAACTGATTCTCTCGCTCACTTCTAATCAGGTATTATTTTAAGAACAGACTCATGATGCAGGGTTTGAATTTATTGCATTCAGCTAAATATTATGTCGTGTTTAGGTATTCTCATGGAAAACTTCTCCTTATAACCCGTATGCTGCTCCCTCATCTGATCCGATACATGAAGGGCCAGTTCTTTCTATTCGATATTCATTAGATCTCAAGCTTTTGGCTATCCAGCGATCAGTTCATGAGATCCAAATCTGGAATAAAGATACAGGAGATACATATTGTCAGAAGTGTAAAGCTGAGTCAGAAAGCATTCTGGGATTCTTTTGGACAGATTGTCCAACCTGCGATATTGTGTTTGTGAAGACCAGGTAAGTACCTAAATACTCATGAGCCACTATGAATTTGTGATGCAGTATCAAAAAGACCATGAAACTTATTGCAATCTGAAATGCTTCCTATCCTATGATGCTGTTCATATCTATATTCATAGTTCTCTTTTTCCTTGGTCATTCTTACACCATACTCTCATGCTTATTCCCTGTCTATAATTTTTTCGTGTATCACAGAATATCAAATTTTGGCATTTATTTGTCAGTCAGGTACCGCCGTTAAATATATGGCATTGTTCTCCAGCATTGTCACGTTCACCTCTGCCTTTTAAGGCATGGTAGTGTGAAATTGCATGATTTTTGTAGATGAGAAACCAATCAATTCCTTAGAAGTGGCTTTTTTAACTATGCTTCATCCTAAGTGCTATCAGCATTTGTTATGTTTGGTATCTTTCTGCAAGAATGATTATGCGAGCCCTATCCATATCCTGACTGTAATCCATTTCTTTAAAACATGTGTCACTGCAGTGGGCTGGAGTTGTACTCATACATTACTGAATCCCGGAGCCTCCAATTAGTCCAGACAAAGAAACAGACCATTAGTTGGTATACCTACACTCATGAAAGCAGGATGCTTCTGCTTGCATCAGGAATGCAAAGCAAAAGTGTCACTGGTTATCAGGTAGGAGGTGTTCACCTATATTCGAACCTGCCTAGCTTTGCTGACAGGGAGAGTTAGTATTGATGGTTTTTGTAAGTGTAATTGGGAGTGTGTGTAATGGGGAAGTGATCTTTAACAAAATATTAGTAACTTGATAAGGTGCATATGGAAGAGTGG
>AYJT01086848.1:0-10006 GCA_001278415.1 Ocimum tenuiflorum | reverse complement strand
TTTTTTTTTGACATGTTAAGAGTTATCCCTTCATTAAACAACATTGTTTGGCTTCAATTAATCATGAATTATACATATCTTTGTTGTAACAAATGTGCAAATTTCTCCATTTAGCTGTCATCTGCCGGGATGATTCGCTTACCCAAGTTCGAGATGGTGATGGCCAAATCTGAGGCAAATAGTAAGCCTATCCTTGCTGCTGAAGATGTCCATATTATCACTGTGTATGTTCTCATTCTTACCTTATTCCTGTTGGATTCAAGATTCTACAACCTTGTGTCATTATCTTTCCTTGGTTTACAGGTATGGCAGGATTTACTGCCTGCAGTTTGATAGAATTGCCATGTTACTTCACACTTATAGGTTCTATAGAGATGCAGTTGTTCAACAGGTAAGAGCCAATCTCCATTGTAAATTCTTCTACTGTTTTTCATCTGAAGTGCATGTCCGAATTGTTTTTGTTAATTGTCAATCCAATCAACCATGGTTGATCGCCTTTTTTTCTTAGAAATAAAACATCTAATTGGAGGACAAATATATCAGATTTGAAAATCTTCTAGTGTGAATATCTTTTATTCACTTGGAATTTTATTTTTGACTTTTCTTTTGCATCTTTAGATTTGGTTCCTAATTGCTCCGTATTCTTTACATTCTTCAACAATGTCCTCTTCATGTATTTCAGGGTTCTCTGCCAGTTTATTCTAATAGAATTGCTGTGAGTGTGGTTGACAATGTTTTGCTAGTTCATCAAGTGGAAGCAAAGGTTGTCATTATATACGATATATATGAAGATTCACAAGTACCTATTTCTGCTCCACTTCCTCTATTTTTGAGAGGGTTCTCCAAGGCTAATGTTGCATCCTCTCAAACTGCTTCCATAACTTCCGTCGACTCAGAGTCAACAAATTTGAGCGACACCAGTGTAACTACTTATGGAGATCAGTGGAGATTTCTTGTACCTGATCTTGTAATTGATGACGCTAATGGGTCCTTGTGGAAAATCAATGTGGATTTGGAGGTAAGTTTGGTAGATGAGAGCATCATGTATATTGATGATTTCTTTTCTTCTGTCTGATTTCATTTGTTGTTGAATTTTTGCAGGCAATTTCAGCCAGTAGCTCAGAAGTTCAACTCATTCTTGAATTCTTACAAAGAAGGAAATTGGAAGCAGAGAAGGTTAGTAGTCCTTCGAATTTGTTTGCGACCTTTACATGTATCTCAAGGACCACATACACTGGTTGTTCTCAAGGACAACCAAACTAATGTAAAGGATAAACAAGCCTGTTCTGAAATTATCCAACTAACGTTATAGAAATTTCATTATTTTGGAATAGACAAATATATTTCGAGCAATGAATATGGCTTTGTTTTGATAGTTCAGTTGAGAAAGATTCCATTTTTCTGGTCATAATGCAGTCTTCCTTGCAATGTAATGATATGGCCATTTGCGATTTCAGGCTAAACAGCTGTGTTTGGCAATTATTCGTACTATTATTTTGGAAAGGAAGCCTGTTCCTGTGGTAGCCAGGGCTATGGATGTTTTACTCACAGCGTACTCACAAGCAATCAAAACCGGCAGCTATTACAAGAGAATTGCAGTAGAGGAAACTTCATCATCAACTGCTTCTGGTGTAAATAGGCCCAATGCAGCTGTCGGCGAGTCAGGCATCGGTATAGATGCGTCTAGAAACATCAACCAAGCTCATGAAAATGCCGCTGGTAATGAGTCAGATAGTTCATCTATTGGTACAACAGAAAGGGGGGATCTGTTGGAGCCTGGTATGTTTGGTGGCGAAGATCTTCCAACCGGGCATTCTCAAACTGTTGAGTCCACTAACAACCAATTGAACCCTAATGCTTCTCAAAGGAACCAGTCCCAAGTGACTTCTTCAGCTGCAACTTCGCCTGCAGATTTTTACAGCTATGTGTTGGCTCCAATAGAGGAAGAGATGACACGAGATGGATCTTATTTGACGGCTATCATTGTTGAGTTTCTTCGAAGGTATTGTTCAATAACTTTGTCTCCATAGTATTTATCATCTTTAAGCTATTGCAAAATGAGAATTTGCTTCACTTCTTTAAACCACAATAAACTTATTCAACTTGGACGTAACTCCTATGGAATTAACCCGAAACCATTAATGAACTGCTAGATATTTCCATGTCGTTTGTAAAAGATTCTTCTCACAGATATCTTAACACCCTTCTGTTTCTAATCTTATTCCTTTCTTTTGCAGTTGTAGCTTGGAAAAATTAAAGGTGTATCCCAATACCTACGTGTTACTGGTGCAAATCCTTGCCCGGGATGAGCGTTATGCTGAACTTGGACTCTTCATCATGAATAAGGTTGCATTAGCTTGAATTTGTATGTTTGGAAAGTTACTAAAATCTTATATCTCGACGATTAGTGAAAAGAAAGTTTTTACTAATGTAAAATAAAGGCTCATGAATACATCTAATACTATGCCAGATTATTGAGCCTTCTAAAGAAGTAGCATTGCAACTACTCGAATCCGGTCGTCAAAACCTACAGATAAGGAAATTGGGTCTGGATATGCTGAGGCAGCTCTCGTTGCATCATGACTATGTTTTACTCCTCGTACAAGATGGATATTATATCGAAGCTCTACGCTATGTACGGAAGAATAAGGTAATATTCAATCATCTAAACAATTTACATAAGAACTTGTTCACCAGTAATTGCATCGATGGGCCTTGTGTTAATGAAGTTTGTGCATTTTCCATCAATCAATTACTTCTACTTAGAAAATGAGCTGTAAATAACATGAATTATTTATTTTTGTTGAAAATGATAAATGCAACATGAGTTCATGATTTTGAGTTTTCAGATGAATGTTATAGATATTAGGGATCATATCTATTGCTCTGTTTGAGCTCTTTTTGAGGCAATTGTGAACTTTGTGTATTCTCTGAAATTGACACACCTTAGTAGTCTGATTGTGTGTGTTTCGATAGAGAGCACCTGTATACATATTTCCTATACTACCCCCCAATCTTGTACCTCTATAATGTTGATTATGGATACTGAAGTACTGGAAACTCAGTTCTGTTCTGAACCAAATTTTTGTGAGGGTATTTTAGGCAGATAGCATGATATTTATAATTAGGATTGTGATAGCTTACTCTGTTATAAATACATTAGCATGCAGCACCTCCCTTTGAATCAGTTGATTGAAAATCACCCCTCCCGTGAATGTCCTGCCTTATTAGCACCTCCATACGTAGTCTGATTTTGACGTTGCAAGTGTTTTTTGTGCTTTTATAATTGCTTTCGTGTCTTTTTCCGTGACAATACAACATATAAAGCTGCTTCATCAATGTATATCTATATCTAATGATCATCCTGTAATGCACTGCATGAATAAATCCCCCGTTGATACGCGAATTGGGATCGATTTCAGGTCGTCTCTGTCCGTCCCTCGCTGTTTCTCGAAGCAGCTTATGCTTCTAAAGATCCACAGCATCTAGCTGCAGCTCTGAGATTCTTTTCTGATTCCATCACCGGCTTCAAGAGCAGCTCCGACCACCAGACTTATCACCGTTTTGTTACCGAGTTGAATTCCAGATTTGCCGGCTGAGTTCTTGCGCAAGAATAGAAGGTTCTAGAGTTTCTTTTTCCTTGTTCATTTGCACCCCTGCTTTTCATTGATAAACCATGTTATGAAATGCTTCCCCAGTAGTACAGTAATGTATTTTTATCCCTTTAATATTTGAACCTTGATATTTTGACTTTGTAACTAAATTTTGTTCCCAACTTTCAACTAGTTTAAAATAAGCAGCATGTTTCTTTACAGCATTTGAGAAATTCATTATTCTAAGATGTCCCATGTTTTAATGGCTTTATTCTCTACTTTGAATTCTGTTTTTCTTTTTTAATATTTTAACATTCAGTTTTTAGCTTTTAAGTTTATGAATCCTTGTTTTCCAATGTGGGAAGTCAAAATAAATTCATCCCCTTTTGAACATACGTCCAATAACACAGCATAAAATTTGTGATTATTGAATTCTAACTACAGGTGACAACTAATTATACTCTCAATTCATGCATGATTAATTTGAGGGCGAAGTTGATTATTATTCATTCTATAAATTGAGTTATTGAACTTGGTTATTGGACTTCATTTATCCCTACAAAACCGGCTATAAGGGTGGAATATTTCTAGTCGATGTGGGACACTTTTAACACGCCCCCTCCCCCTCACGGACAGCGTGGAACTATATCTCAAACCGCTACTTACATTATCGTACTGAGTTGACTCTGATACCATATTAAATTTAATTATTGGGTTTCATTTACCTCTACAAAATCGGTTTATATAAGGTGGGATATATTTACCTTTATACAATAACAAAGATCTTGATCTCAGTTTTCAGTCGATGTGAAACACTTTTAATACGAGTCAGCCATGAATGATTTTTTTTCCCCTTTAGCCTCTTTTGGCATTTCCTAGTTCTAATAAAAACCTGTGAAAATTGATGAGTGGACAATTGATGTGGATAACGTTCCAATGGTCGTGTCCTATATTTCTATTTGTCCTCGAATATTTTTTTGTACTTGACTTAAAAACTCATTTCAACCTTTCACGAAAATAAATAATAATTTTTTTTTCTAATAATAACTAAGGCGACCATTTCCAATTTCACTTTTGTTTTTGCCATTTTTTTTTGGGAATTATAACATTCAATAAATTATGTAATGTTTCAAACTACGATAATTGAATAATTAACAGATTAACAGTTAATCGAATTATTAACTTTTGACTTAAACTATTTTTTATAACAAGTATAAATAAATCATTTGCGCTCAGTAAATCTAATTTAAACCACTTCTTTTTATATAAGTATTATAACTTTTATTAAATTTATCAAATCTGACCTCTTATTCTTCTTTTAGCAATCATAAATTTGATAGGAATCGATGTTTTGCTGACGTGGAAATATAATACACATTTAAATTATCTTTTTCACACCAACGTAATTGCAACTTCGCTAAAATTTCAGACCTGAAAATTTTTGCAGGGGTTAGATTTATTTGGCTTAATAAAGTTTATAATAGTTTGTAAAGAACAGTTTAGCCTGCATTTGGTGAATTTAATATAATTTGGGTGCCCTTAAATAATATTAGTTCAGAATTTTATTCTGTTCTTTAATACCTGCAATCAGTAGTATCTTTGTCTGTTGATAAAATTTGTCATATTATGAACTCCATTATTAATTAGTTACATTATTGCAAGTTTCTATAAAATAATTGAATAGTTTGATTCTCTGGAATATATATCATATATCCGTGTAAGGGGAAAACTCACATCAACATCGAGACAGTTAGGTTTTATACATATATATTTTTTAGCATGGTCTCCTTTTAATTTATCTGTTGTTTTGTCATTGCTTGCCTTCTCTCCCTTGGTGGACTTGGTTTTTCATACATACATTATATACACACACGCAGGAAAATATTCAATTATATTAAAAATTGTACGTTTTTTTGTCAAAAATTACAAATTATTTAAAATCTCATATAATTATACAAACTGTCTTTCAGAAATTGTTCAAATATAAAACGAGTTCAATTTTCTCTTACCGGAATGCTGAGTCAGAACGCCACATTTCCATGTCATGATTGACTAAGGTGGCTTAACATGACAAAATTGACGTGGCTTAACATCGAGTGACGTGGAAATGCGGCGTGCTTACTCAGCATTCTGGTGCCCGAAAATTGAAGTTGTCCTGTATTTGAACAATTTCCAATAGTTTGTAAGTTTGTACATTTATTTGAAATTTCGAATAATGTGTATTATATTTGACAAAAGACGCATAATTTGTAATATAATTGAATATTTTCTCTATATATAATATTTCTTTATTCCTATCCCAACTGCTCCTCACCAGGATTTTTCTTTTTTCTTAAATTCTTAGAGTAATTCCATATAATAAATAATAAATGTTATAAATGACCAAACTAACATATTCTTGGCTCACCAGACTATTAATATGAATTAATTAATTTGCACAATAGATTATTGTTTGGTGTGAGATACCCCATATCATCAAACTATTGTATAGTGATAAATATATCTTCTTACATGATAAAGTTTATTAATTATTATAAAATAAATATGTTATTTCAACTATTGGACTTTGCCAGGCTGCAGTTGTTAGATCATTATCTTACTTTCTGTTAGGATTTGGACTTAGGGCTTGATAAAGCAAATAATATGGCCCCATTGATTATTAGAGTCACCTAAAACTTATCATTAACTATCTACCTTAATGGGGCAGCTTTAGCTTATTTTTGCACTTGATCTACCACACTCCCACCACCAACTAATAATTAAATTACAACAATTGAGCATTTGATATATCAAATAATGATGACATTAATGAGTATGGACAAATCACAAATTATATGGATGAGTATACTTGAACAGGTTTCTAATCAAATGATAAGTGTTTATTAGGTGATAAATAATAATGAATCTTATCAATCCCTTTTTCATATCTGACCGTTATTCAACAAATTTAGAATGATGCATAATATTATAACTCTACATGCATAATGTTATAACTATACATGCATTTTAAGATTATGCATTTTCATTGAAAAATCACGTCCGTTAGTTAAAAGATTTGGACTGCTGTGGATTATTATTATTTATAACTCAATGGCTCATTTATCACCTAATCACCACCCTATTTGAAAATATACTTGTATATAATACAAATTATGCGCAACTTTGTGAAAATAATACAAATTATGAATATTTGCAAATAAATGTATTAAATATTTTAAATTGTACAAATCTAGAATTAGATTTTTATTTTTCAACTTGGCCAGCTCATTTTTAATGTTCATTCCCATTTAGGTTCCGCCCTTTCGATCCGGTCCGATCAAGGAGAAGCATTCCTTATCGCGCCTTAACCCAGGCAAGATCACTCTTCCTTAGCCTTTAGAAAAATTCAAAGTCGAATACACTATGTTGGCACAAAATTAGTAAGCCGAATCAGCATTTTGTCATCGGAAAACACTCTGATCCTAAATTCGTATACTTTAAATAGTATATGTTTTTTATTTGAAAAAAAATATTCATGGTTTATATTATTTTTATAGTTTTAAGCATAAATTCTATTAAATTTGAATATTTAGCCAACGCGGTTTTGTAATTATATAATCATAACGATCTCACTTCTAATAAAGCGTTGCTTCTGATGTTGAAATAAGCGCACAACATAAAAGTCGATAAAAATTTGATTCACGTAATAACAATGCCGCGAACCACACTCCAAATCCCCTGTTACACATTGCGTTACATTGTACGGATGTTTGACACGCGTATAAATTAAGGGAGATAAATTGTGATAGAATCTTTCTTTATTAGGGATGCGATTTATTTCTATTGATTTGTACACTTGTTAAACATCCCTATAGTGTAACATAATGTGTAACAGAGGATGCGGACCGAACAAACCATAGGAAAGTTAAATAAAATAATATTGTATTGTTGAATTTATTTTTTACAGTGCAAAATTCTTATTGGTGCATTAGACTAATATGATACACAATATATAAGATCAACTCAGATGATGTCGTAAGAAATGTTTTTGACACTACCATAAATACATAGATAGGTCGTTTGTATCTCATCTTTATACTGAATGGTATCGTACAAATAATCCTTTCCCATTTAACCATTTATTTATTTATTTATTTTTGATTAAAAACTTGTGTTAGACGGCCTAAACGATTTAGACGGATATAATAGTTCATTTTCACTAACTCAAACGCATATCCGTCTTTAGATCCTAAAATCTAAATTTATATCTTCCTGGATCCTAAATTCAAATGCGTCTAGAAAATTTAACTCGCCTCACGAGAAACATTTCTCTTATTATTATTTTTTTAAGTATTAGAGAAACAAAACAGAAAAGTCGCATGAGAATTTAGAGCAACTTGACACGTGTGAGTCTCTGATTGGCCGAAACTATTGGGCCAATTTGGCACAAGATTCTTGTGATCCTGATTGTAGCTGCCAAGAATTGCGCCCCCATGTAGATTACGTGTAGATTATGTCGTAATACTTCAAAAAGGTCTTCTATAATTTCCCTAGTTGACCACGCTATTATTTTTTTCCTTTTCTTTTTCCCCCAAAAAAGTTATCTTTACCTTTTCTTTTATTCTTTATTCAGACCTTCTTTTTGTTTGTGAAGCATCAACCCTTTTCTTTTTCTACGTACAAACTTTTGCTCATATTATACCATTTCTTTTGCATCTCCTAATATTATGCATTGTACTATTACCACATAGATTCTTAATATATGTATAGATCAATGAAGATCATTCATGTTTTTAATTGGGAAAGATTTTGTCTTAATTTATCACTCTTAATTAATATATCTGTCAAGAATCCGTGTGCTATAAAACAATTAAATCAAAGTATATTAGCTAATTAATAACTTAAAAATAATCATAAATCATAGTACAACAATTAAAATTGAATGAAAATGAAGGAAATAAAGACTTAGTAAATTGGGGAGGTCTTCGCCTCTTCGGTTAGATTGCCTAAATGATTTAGACGTTTTCTGGTTTAAAATTTAGGAGGAATATGGGTTTGGGTTTAGAATCCAGGACGAATATAAATTTGGATTGGCGGAAATGAACTAGTTAGATCTACCTAAATCGTTTAGACGGTTTAAAATAAGTTTTTGTTCAGTAAATTTGATACCAGCAAGGGTGTAAATGAACATAACTACTCGGGATCGACTTGGATCTCGACTCGAAAAAAACTCATTCGTTTAATAAACGATCCGAGCTCGAGCTTTTAGGTGTTCGGTTCGTCAGGTTAGCGAACATGTTCGAGCTTTCGAACTCAAGTTCGAGAACTTGGTGTCCTACATTGGCAAAAAACAAAAAATATGTAGCCATGAGACTCTATAAATGTTGGTGAATTGTGAATATTTATGTTGTCAATCTCTAACACGAGCTCAAGTTCTAGCTCGAAAAAATTAAACGAGTTCGAACCGAGCTCGAACTCAATTGAAATATAATGAGCCGAACTCGAACAACCAACTACTCGGTTCGACTTCACCTCTCGATACCCGTTGACGAAATGCGGACTGAAAAATCTGAAAATAAATACGCAGGGCTAAAACTGCAATTAATGCAATTTTAATTACACATTTACACACGCCATGAGCATATTTATCAGCAGAAATAATACGTATATTTATACGTAATTAATACGCGATATAAATACAGACACAACTACTGCGGCAGTTCAGTCACGCACTGTAGTGGTGTGCCCCTCATCGTGTCCCCTGTTTTCTCGGTAAACTCTCTCTCTCTCTCTCTCTACCTTTTTTCCAATTTTTCTAATCTTCATTTTTATATGCAAGTCTCTCTTTTCTACCTTTTCCTGTGATTATTCTGTCTTCCTCAATAAAAAAATCTCCAAATTAGAGCCGGAAGTTCAACTGCTTCAGCACCAGATGCCAGGCTTTGATACAACGGCATCACTTCCAAGGCAAGCAATAAATCAGAGTTCACGTCTCGGCTTTTTTTAGTTGTTTTTTTGTTTCTCTCACTCGCACAGAGAGAGGAAATGTGAATCATCGTAGTTGATGATAACGATAATGATGATGTTTCCTCAGCAACTCACTCGATCTTTTTGAAAAGATCTGGATATTTAATTTTATTTTATTTTTTCCTCAATTTGGAGCGAGCATTTATGTATAAATTGACAGTTGTTTTTGTTTTTATGCGTGTGAATGAATGAATGAATGAATGTTTGGTACTGAGCTGAAGAGGAGTTCTTTTATTTTTTAGGTATTTATTTTTTTTGAATTTTTAACGTGGAATTACTCGTGAGCTGAATTTCTGAAGCTGCATTGTCTGTTGTGGCTGGAATAGTTTTTCGTTTTCGTTAATTTCGGGGACATTTTTCTTATTTTTGGTTTAACGTTGTTCTGTGTAAGTTGTTTAGGATTATAT
>AYJT01086847.1:0-11070 GCA_001278415.1 Ocimum tenuiflorum | reverse complement strand
TTTTATCATTTTGAAAGGTATACTAATGGCTTCTAGACAAGGAATGAAACCGAGAAAACCTAGTTACAGAGCTACGGCCAGTAACAATTCACCGACGTCATCGACAACGTCATCCTCTCGTCAATTTCTGGAGCCTTCCGTAGATGGACTGAGTTCGCCGGCATCGTCCTCGCGAAGTAAACCTCAATATTTATACTCGGATAGTGTTTTGGATGTTGAAAGATCTAAAGAGAATGTCACAGTCACAGTGCGGTTTCGCCCACTCAGGTGAATCCATGGAAACGGAATTTGTGACATTTGAAAGTATTTATCTGTGTTTAAGTTGCTCTGGTGCTGAGATGTTTAGTTTTGTCCTATACAGTCCTAGGGAAATCCGACAAGGGGAGGAGATAGCATGGTATGCGGATGGGGAAACTATTGTGAGGAATGAACATAATCCGTCAATTGCTTATGCATATGGTAAGGTTTCTAGTTGAGTTATTGCATCATATTTGATGCTATTCATAAATGTGGGACTGAGTTTCCATCATTGCAAAGGCCGTTTTCCCTAGGCTTTTTATGTGTGTGCGTGAGAGATATATTTTGTATCAGTTAACAGTATGAATTTGGCAATTAAATTTTTTAGAAAACTTGAACCGCTAACATAATTTAAAATGAGTTTTGCTTCGGATAAAAATGATTGAAACAGATGCATTTGTGGAATTTTAAGTAAAAGATGCCTTTCAAACCGAAATTGAAAGGTGTAAGCACACGCGTAACAAATCTCGATTATCTTTGGTGAAAGTGGTTTGAATTTATTGACTTGTTAATATTGTATCTGCTCATTGTCTGTAAATACTCTATTATTATTCTGTCAAAACAAATACTCCTTACACTCTAGTGTATTACTCAAACAGCATCTTTCTTATCCTTGATAAGTCTAATAAGATGTAAAATTTTGTCAACCAGCTGATGGTATTGCGTATTATATCTGCTTTTTGTCTGTAAACACTCCATTATATATTTTGTCAAAACAAATATTTCACGTGCTATTGTGTATTGCTGAAGTTGTGCTTGTTTACTATCCTATACATGTATGATTAGACATTAGATTTCTTCAACATTACTCACATACGCAAATCACTTCTCAGATAGAGTATTTGGTCCTACGACTACAACGAGGCATGTCTATGATGTTGCTGCACAGCATGTTGTTAATGGTGCAATGGAAGGAGTCAATGGTATGCTGTCTGGCTGAGATCTTTTAACTTTGGTTATATACTGTAATTTTCACTGTGACTTGGATAAGTATTTGGTTCGAAGTTGCTGCTAAAATTATTCTTCAAAAGGAAGATGATCACCATTAAACAAGTTGCCCTGTGTGGCAGGACAGTACAGCTTCAAAATTCATTATTTTTTTCTTTGCTGTTTGTTTATGGCCACAGGTTATACTTGCTTGACTAAGCTTGTAGGATGCTATTCTTATCCATGAAATACAGTAATTTCTTTACATGCTGAACTTAAAGACATTTTAACCTTTCAGCTTAGTGTTTGCTTTATGGAAATTGTGAGCGGTGATGGTTGAGTGCTCAAAGTCCTTAATTAAACTCCACATTGTAAAATAACAGATGTTTTCATGAAAAAACGTGTATATCTCCGACATTACTTTTCTTTGCTTTCCTTTTGTATTATGATCTCCTTAAATGTAGCCATTTTTATTTTTTTTCCCTTTCCTTCTTACAGGCACTATCTTTGCATACGGGGTCACTAGCAGTGGAAAGACTCATACCATGCATGTAAGTTCTTCCAGCATCTTAATAGGCTTTTCACACTTCGACATGTGGTAGAGGTATTTAAGTTGGAAAAAAAGTTCTATATGATTTTTCTTTTCTTTTTCCTCCTAGTTACACAGTCCGTGTTCTTTTACTTCTTGTCTGGTTAGTATCGGGATACATTTCTTCAATGAAATTCACAAATCAGCTGTCCTCTCTGAATAATCAAGGACAAGGCTGGCCAGAAGGGAACTTAACTTGATATCCCATCATATTGTTTCTTGACATGTAATGTTTGTAAATATTCCATTTAGATAGTAGCTGCATCGAATGTGGAAATAGGCTCTGAATAATTTTAAATAATTGAGAAGGGTTTTCTAGCCTTTTGCTTTTCTGTTGGATGTATGACCTAAGACAATCCATGTGTCTTTATAGTGCACTACATGCATTCATTAGCTAAATCTTTCGCCTATTGTTTACTTGGGCTGTATCATCATTTGCATCAGGTGCTTTCATGTCCCATTGTCACTTTGTTCCACTATCTTCAGAAACTAAGAAATTAGATAATATTATTCTATAGGGTGATCAGAGATCTCCTGGTATTATCCCTTTGGCTGTAAAAGATGCTTTCAGCATTATTCAGGAGGTACTTCAAATACCTGGTCTATATAGCTTTTAAGTATTATGTTCCAATGTAATGGGTTACTCTTTGTCTTTATCTTGTGTTATTTGCAGACTCCAAGTCGGGAATTTCTCCTTCGTGTATCTTATTTGGAAATCTATAATGAGGTGTGGCTCTAATCAATCTTCAGTTTCCTGGATTCATGGACGCTGCTTGCCGCATTTAACTTTTACTATCCTGCAAGTGCTCATTATGATGCAAATATTTGTAAATAATTGGCTTCGTACCAGATATTAGGTTATATCTGGAATGGCAAGTGCCAGTGCTCCCTATCTTGGTAAAGGGTCTCTCTATGATAGTACACCTTTTTATCCATCTAAAATCTTTGCCATATGTGGAGCCTCTAGCTGCCCAAGAATTATATGAATTATAGGTAAATAGTCTCACTTGATAGTACCCCTGGTTATCATTCTATGATCTTTGCCATGTCTGGAGCCTCTGGCTGCCAAGTCTTCTCATTTTTCCTGTATTCCAACTCATCAGTTACAAGAAACAAACTTCTCAGTTCCTCTGTTTCTCAGCTCTTGTCATCCATATCATGAATGTGATATTTTGGGGCTCCATTCCAGAAAACTCTGCTCCTATAGAATTCTATTCCAGAATTTTGCCCATGGTGTAATTAGTCACTTCTGCATTTGTATGTCTGGGACGAAATTTCTTAACTAGTAAATACTTTTGGGGTTTATTATCTTGAATATTATCTCATTGCCTTGGGTTCTGTTTATGTCTTTTTATTTCAGGTTGTCAATGATTTGTTGAACCCAGCTGGACAAAATTTGAGAATTCGAGAGGACACTCAGGTAATATTTTCATTTTTCTTATTTGGATTTCGTCTTTAGTATACTTGAGGAATTATATTCTCTGATTTCTCTCACTTCCTTTTGTTTATTAAGCACATTGTCTGGCATTATGTTACTGAAGTTCTCTGAGAATAAATGAATTGAAAATGAATCTGATATTCGAGGAGATAGTTCAATGTTTACTGTCCCAGTGACCAATAATCCATATGCCATTGTAGAGAAGAATAGGTAGTAGATACATATCTAGTGAAAAGGAGGTTTTGTTTTGTTTATTGTTTTGTTGTTTATTCATCAAGTCAATACACTTATTAATACTTTTAGAGCTAATATATTTGATGAAGTAATCAATCTATTCTATGAAGTAAATCACTCTAATCTAGAAGCTATATCACTACAATAACTACCATATATAAACGTAATCTCCAACATATTATGAATTTATGACCATGATGTTTTTGTGATCTGAATTTCATTTTTTCACAAATAAGGCAATAGATCTTGTCTAGGTATCAGTTCATGATTTCTGTCTACTGATTTTCTGGTTTACTAAGCTGTTCTGGTTTGCCTGATTGGTTGTAGGGAACCTTTGTTGAAGGAGTGAAGGAAGAAGTTGTATTATCCCCAGCTCATGCCCTCTCCCTTATTGCAGCAGGAGAAGGTAAAAAAAGCTTGGCCATCTATGAAGTGGCACAGTCTATGCTCTGTTATATAAATCCTTTCTGCAATTTGTTCATTGGTTAACTCATTAAATTTGGTTGATGCTTTTTCTAGTGCTGCATAACAGAAGTTGTAGATTCCTCGGTTATGCAACATTCTTTTTCTTGTCCAGTACTATTTTATGCTCCAAATTCGAAATGCTTCTACATAGGAGCTGATTCACTTAGCAGCTCATAATGGGCTGAAAACTGGTCTGATATTATTATTTTACGTTATTGCTATTATGACACCCATGACCTTTGTTATCTCTAGTTACTGCTGAAATTAGTTATCTAGTGCAGTCATCATCATCTTAGTTTTATTTTTCAAACCCCTTTTCTATGTAAAAAAATTGTGATACTTGTTGCAAATGCAGAACACAGACATGTGGGTTCAACAAACTTCAATTTGCAAAGCAGTAGAAGTCATACAATCTTCACACTGGTATTTAGTTATTAGCTGACCCGGAGAAGTTCTTCGAGGCAAATTTTAGTGATTGTTAACTTTCACAAGTCCCAGGATTCTACTGGCAGTATAAAAAAATTTGTTTGCTTTGCAGACCGTTGAAAGCAGCCCTTGCGGTGAAAACTCAGAAGGCGAGGCGGTTACATTGTCACAACTGGTATTTAGTTTCCTTCATCTTTTCTTAAAAATGACTACAGATTTTAGAGAATTGCTCTTGCTGACGGTATTGATTGTTTAAGTGACTCTTCCTTAACTTGCAGAACCTTATTGATTTGGCTGGTTCAGAGAGCTCAAAGGCTGAAACAATAGGCTTGCGTAGAAAAGAGGGTTCATACATCAATAAGAGCTTGCTAACTCTTGGAACTGTGAGTGATCTCTGTGAATATACTTTTACTTTAGCAGTTGTCCCTTGGATGTCGCTAATGGCCCAAAACTCGAGTTTCTTTGTCCCTTGATGTGGCTTGTAATTCCCAGTTATCTATTATAGGCAACACCATACCTACATTTCATTTCTTGTACCGATGTACCGATGCTTTGGCTATTTTATTGCCAGTCATTTATTCATAAACCTTTTCCTGCTTTAATCCTTTATGGGTTTTTGCTGTGGTTTAATCAATCTAACAGTTGCTTGTGATTATGTAACCTGTGGTGGCAATAGGTTATTTCAAAATTGACAGATGGGAAATCTATGCATGTACCTTATAGGGATTCCAAATTAACAAGGCTTCTCCAGTCCTCACTCAGCGGCCATGGACGTGTATCTGTAAGGGTTTTAGCCTGTTTTTTGTTATAATAGATGGGCTGTTTTGTCTAGTTTAAATGTGCGAATTTTAGATGTTTCTTGTGCTTCGGGAGTACAGACCTTTGCTGAATTTATTTGGTGATTGCTTTAAATAGCATCTGTCAGAAAAATAAATAGTCTTTATCTTACTCATGATTCAGCTGATTTGCAATATTACTCCCTCATCAAGCAATACGGAGGAGACACACAACACATTGAAGTTTGCGCATCGAGCAAAACATATTGAAATTCAAGCAGCTCAAAACAAGGTAGTCCAGTTATAAGATATCCTCACCGCATCACACTTTTTGGATTCTCATTAAGCAATTTTTTTGAACATGCAGATAATTGACGAGAAATCATTGATAAAAAAGTACCAAAACGAAATTCGCTGTTTGAAGGAAGAATTGGAACAACTGAAAAGAGGCATACTTACAGTTCCACAAATGAAAGATGGTGTGGATGGAAATATTCTGCTTCTGAAACAGAAGGTAATTCTGTATGTCTCAAGGTTGATCCGGAATTTTATTATTTTATGGAATATTCAGTATGTTTTGTTTTATTACTGCACTGATGGTTCATGAACCTTGGATTATATGTGTTCCTCAAAACAACTCTTCTGTTGATAGTCAGCCTTGCAAACTATGTAAGCTCGTGTAGTGGATATATTTTGACCTAACTAGGATATGTTTTGACGTCCTGTGCATTAATACAAATTCTAGATTTAATTTCTGTTGAGGCTATTAATATTGACCGGAGACTACATTTTGTGGTGGTCTGACACCTAAAGCTAGAAGACGGTCAAGTGCGACTGCAGTCTAGATTGGAACAAGAAGAAGAAGCTAAAGCTGCGCTAATGAGCAGAATACAAAGGCTGACGAAACTGATTCTTGTATCTACCAAAGCTTCCCAATCACCAAAATTCCCTCAACGTCCGGGACTGAGGAGAAGACATTCTTTTGGAGAAGAAGAGGTTTTCTGTACCTCTTCAATTCCTTTCTTTTCATCATCTAGTGTTGTGAATGGGTGATTAGACTCTTTTAACAGATGGTATCTCATGATAAGGCGTTTCTTTCATTTGACATTACAGCTTGCTTATCTTCCACATAGACGACGTGACATTGTCCTGGATGATGAAAATATGGATATGTATATTTCTCTAGATGGTACTGCGGAGATTGTGGATGACAAATTGAGAGAAGAGAAAAGGACCAAGAAGACTGGATTGCTAAGTTGGTTAAAGCCTCGGGTGTGTAAGATGCAATTTACTTCTACCTTTTACCATTTTATTTAAGTTTTCTCATTCGTGTTCCTTCTAAACTGAGGCACTGACCTTGATTTATATTTTTGGGTCATTAGAAACGTGATAGTGGTGTAGGGACCTTGGCAAGCTCTAGTGATAAGTCAAGTGGTGTCAAGTCAACTAGTATTCCTTCAACCCCTCAAGCCGATAGCTTGAATATTCTCATGGAAGCAAGAAATTCACATTCTTTACCCTCGGATAGCACTCCTGCTGACCACTTATCTGATACAAAGCATAATAAAGAAGTGTTTGAGCCTGATGATAATTATCTGGGGCAAGAGACTTCTCTGGTATGTCGTAAGAAACTCTTGTTTGTTTCCTCTAGACTCTAATTTATTGGGATGACGATTGTGCAACTCATTTCTCTGATATCGGGCAACCAACTTGCAGCCTTGCAGTTGTGTTATTTACAAAGTTACAGTTTTTTTATTTGAAAATCATGTCTGTGGCTGTGGTCCATTGAGTAACTTGAGAATTCGCCTTCTTGTCTCGTACACTTCTTATCAGGGCAGCATGAAGACTATGGATGAAATTGACCTTCTGAGGGAGCAGCATAAAATTTTGTCAGGTGAAGTGGCACTGCATATGAGTGCCTTAAAACGATTATCAGAGGAGGCTGTTCATAACCCTAAGAATGAACATATCCATGTAACTTTCTTTTTACAGCATTTATTCATGTTTGAAATTCTCCTTGGACATCCTGAAGTATATCTTGAATCTTTTGCAATTTATTTTATAACAGGTGGAGATAAGAAATTTAAAAGAAGAAATTCACCAAAAAAACAATCAAATTGCTTCACTGCAGAAGCAAATCGAAGATTCCACCATTCTTCATGGTGAAAAGGACAAGCTGGAGGAATCACAGGTAATATATTTAATCATTTTCTAATCAAATCTTTATGCTTCAACTCATATATGTATACTAACCGTTGTTTTACACTGCAGTCCATAGCTGATTTATTGGAACAATTAAATGAGAAGACACTTGACCTTGAGGTAACATTAATTTGCACCTGCTGCTGAAAACATTAAGATTTTGTAATACATTACTAAATAAATGGATCTTGATGATATGGCATGATATTGGAATCTGATCGCCTCCTCTTAAAATGTCTCTCCATTTAATAGAAGTGATGTGATCCAATTCCCACGCCCTTCTGTAGTGATGAAGAAGCTGTATCTGTCATGTTGGTTTAGTTGCAACTTACTAGTACGACAGCAACAGTCTGAATAAAAAATTAATCATTTTAAGATATTTTCACCAAAGTTTGTGCACTTGTTCTTTCCAGGTCAAAACTGCGGATAATCGGATAATTCAGGATCAATTGAACCAAAAGGTGCGACACTGGTCCAGCCATATTATAAGACAGGCTCTTATCATTTTGGTTTAAAAAATAGTGATTTCTTTTCTTCGATAATCAGATTGCTGAGTGTGAGGAGTTGAAAGAGATAGTTGCCTCATTGAGGCAACAGTTGTCTGATACTGTTGAACAGAAGAACTTCATACCATTGACCAGTCATTTGCAAGGATTTTCGGAAAATGACAAGATTGTTCTACAATCTCAGGTTCCAATATTTGCTTCCCTTTCCCTGAGATCTGCAATTTTTGTGAAAATTTTGGTTTACCGAACTTATGTATTCATCGCGTAGATAGCCTTCTATTTTCTATCCTATGGGGTTGGCTTGTGGTTTTTTTATTTTTTAACTTTTGCCATTGAATAAATATAAGAATTTAGCTAATTTAACCGGGTGAAGGAGGGATTCGCCTATATAGCTTACTCCGTGCTTATATTTCTTTTGCTCCTCTTAGGCAAGCGAGATTGAAGAACTACGAAAGAAATTTGCTGAATTAACCGAATCGAAGGAAGAACTAGAGCTACGCAACAAAAAACTTGCCGAGGAGAGTTCATATGCAAAGGGATTAGCATCAGCTGCAGCAGTAGAACTTAAGGCACTATCTGAAGAAGTCGCAAAGCTAATGAACCAAAACGGAAGATTAGCTGCCGAGCTGGAAGCACAAAAGAAGGTGCCAGCTCAGCGACGGACTGCCATTCCTAACAGGAACGGCCGGAAAGAAGGCTATACCAAAAAACCCGATCCAGCTGTCTTAACTGCAGAGATCAAGAGAGAACTGGCCATCAGTCGCGAAAGAGAGCATTCATTGGAAGCTGTACTAGCAGAAAAAGATCAGCACGAAGCTGAATTGCATAGGAAAGTTGAAGAATCCAAACAGAGAGAAGCCTACCTCGAGAATGAACTGGCCAACATGTGGATACTCGTGGCAAAGCTTAAGAAGTCTCAAGGAGTTGACAACGACGATGAGTTATCAATGGGGAGCCTGAAAATCGACGACTTGTGACGTTCCGAAAAAATCAAGGTAGGTTAGCATTTGCAGCAAGTGGTGGTATGAGAGGAGTTTTTGGTTGTGTGGTGCTCTAGTTGGTTTGGGTTTTGGACTCCTTCTCATTTGTTGTTGCCTGCCTTGTTGTATTCTTTCTCTTGAATGCTTGTAAAAATCGTAGTTTTTAATGCTAACCGATGATGTACAATATGTAGCATCACTGCATTTGTTCTTGCATTTGGTTTGTAAAAAGGTTATTGCTTCAATTAGCTGTTTTGCTTTCAAATTTTGAATTTATTTGCGCTTTTGTTTTGACGCTGTAAGAATTTAGCAAATAGGATCATGCGTTTCCGGTTTGTGATTCATGCTCTACAATAATCTTACATGTCATAATAATAAACGGAGTTTTATCGATCTAGATCCGAAAGATAGTTTAATTGTCGACCCAAACCCCCGTTCTCAATCAAAGACTCCCATAACTATTATTTATATTTTTATGTTAAGTTTCAACAGAGCTTCAGTCTTCGATTACCTATATAAAGTAATAATAAAACTAATTTAAAAGATAACAGTGTAAATGTTTTACTTTGAGTGATAAACCTGTGGAGAAACAAAATCAGTATAAGCTTATCTACCGTTTACTTTGAGAGATTAAAAAGTTTGAGATATAATATGAACTCTTCAAGAAAGAGTTAAGTCAATTTCCCTTCTAAACAAAGTAATCACTCATTTAACTTCTATCATAAGAAATGGGGAAACGATATTAATCTGTAACAATGCAAGCCAGTTCTTCAAGTTCTTATTTGAAAAACAAAACTAGTTAACTCGATAAGATTTCAATCCAACAGTGTGATGGGAATCCAAGAGAGACATCATCCCATCTCCCGGGCAGGATCACGATTTAGCTCAAGCTTGAATCGTTTACTGAGTAAAAAAACTCGGGCTCAAAACAAATTATTTCCTCCGTCTCAAAAAAACAAAAGGGTGAAACAGATAAGAGTTATATGAGACAAACCTGATCACTCAACAACCCTTAAATAAGAAGCATGTATCACTACTCCATTACAGCAACACCACCAACAGCTTTGATCTTCTCTATAATGCTATTCGCCTCATCCTTCGAAACCTGTTTCTTCAGGACAACTGGTGTTTTTTCGACCAACTCTTTAGCCTCCTTCAGTCCTAAATCTGTGAAGGAGCGGATCTCCTTTATCACCTTCAGTTTTGCAGCGGCATCAAATTTCTCTAACTTGACATCAAACGTGTTTTTCTCCGCCTTCTTCTCCTCGGCCTTGGAAGATCCACCGACTTGCGGACCCACATCCATGCCTTCGACAGCAACAGTTTCCAGCTTTGGATGACTTACCCTGATATGCAGAGTTGGGCCGATTTGCATCCTCTCTTCTGGAGGTAGGGACGCGATTTTCTCAGCAAGCTGAACGATTTTGTCAGAAGGTGGTGGCCTTGGTCCATATGGCTCATAGACAGCAGGGTATTTGTATTTAATGGGCTTGGATTTGGGATCTCTGGGAACAAAGTCGGGTTGAAAACAGCGGTACTGCAAATGATGGGGTTTTGCAGACAGGATCGGATGGCCACGAGCAAGCCGGTATAGACTAGCTAGTTTCATGGTTAGTGGATTAGTATATCACTTATCTGGGTATCTTTGGCGGCCTCAAAGAAGCAGGATTTGTATATATCTGTAACTCAAACTACAAAAAGAATATTCACTTAAACAGCAACTATAGAAGATGCAAGTGGCAATCGTTTTCTTAAGTAGGAAACGAAGACAACAAAGAAAATATGTGTTTTTTTCAATGAGGAGAAAAAATCACATGTAGACGACATACAAACTAATATCAAACACTCTGGAAAATGTATTGCCACTTGATTCACAAATACAGGCGAAGCAAATATAGCAAAATGCTTTCAAGAACCCTCCCATCTCTCGCAGAAAATATACAAATAAATAAATAAAAAGGTACCAAAGGCTGTCTGGCTGACAACACACACATCAATATCTCAGGAGTTCATAACTTACAAGGAAAAACAATATATTAAACTGAAGGAATAAATAGGCACAAATAGCTCTTGAAATAGATGGATGGATAACACCTTCAGAGTCACGCCTAGCAGTGATTATTTCTGTGATTTAGGCTGTGTTTCCATTAATTCAAAGCAAATAGCCAAGGAAAGGTCCAGTAAATACAATCACATTAAAGAGTATTTATAAAAAAAAAAATCTGATGTC
>AYJT01086828.1:0-12612 GCA_001278415.1 Ocimum tenuiflorum | reverse complement strand
AGATGCACAATATACATATTGGTCAATATATACTAATATTAGTGTAGTGCAATTTTAATTTTGAATGCTTCCAATATTAAATCCAGACCATAAAACAAAACAAATCATCTATAAACCAATGGTATAGTTCATACTTCATACTAATGTTGGAACAATAGATACGGGAACACGGAACTTTTAGATCTAACTATCAGAAACAGCCTTCAGCATAGCAGTACTTCTTTTTCCTTTTCAAGCCTAAGTAATGTCTCCGCATTCAAAGGAAATCTAAAACATGAGAGGAATAACACACCTGCACCATTTCACTAATAAATTTCAGACCACCGGGTCCAATGATCGATCCAGCAAGAAGATAGCCAACAATAACCTAGAACAACTGATCAATTAATAAGAGAGTTCAACTCTTTTGCAGACCTGGGTCTTGGAATATTAAACAGCCAAAAGTAAGGATAAAAAGGTCACAGAAAGGATGAAGAGTGAAACAATCAGCAAGTACAGACCGGTTGGCCTAAACAGGAAAAGATTATTCCAGCAGTGGCAGCAGAGACAATCACAACCACCAAATCTGAAATTAGCCTACAAAAGTTCAAAATTTTCAAGAAGCTATGACATCATTATCGTCTCAAGTTGAACAAAAGATATCTAGAAAGCACAAATAATCCTTATAAAATCTATTTCATAAAATTTTAGTCAATAATGGCAGTAGAAGGGAAAAGAAAAAGCAACATGGGGAATCAATGTATAAAATTCCATAAAAAGGAAGTATTACCTGAAATCTACTTGAAGCACTGGATATTTTGATTTCCTATTTGACATTACAAACACATTATCCTACAACGGAAAAACATAGGGAATATTAGCTTCTCTGATAATCTTCTACATGGGAAAAAAAAAGTCTCACCCTTCTGTCTATTAGAGTTGCCATGTCATTAGAATCTTCATTTTCAAGGGAGAAGACATCTTGAAATTGGAAAGGTTTGGTGCTACTGTAAATGAGTGAACAAAGGAAAAAGTTGTGATGGTACAGTCAAGTTTCTTGCATGTGAAAGTAAAATAATTTTATTTATCAGGAAAATCTATCATTAGTCCCTTACTTAGCCTCATTAGTGTCGTTTTTCTTTATCTTCTCATGGGTGATTTTAGCAACAGTCTCCAATTCAGCCTGTCAGAAATTGTAGGATATTCTCTTAGAAGGTAAATCTAGAGGCAATGATCTTGGAAGAAAATGAATGTAAACCAGAAAAATTTATCTATGAGAGGATGAACATTCAACCACAGAAAAATAGGTGAAAGGTATCTTTAAAGTGGAGGTTACAGATTAAGGTCTTCTACGCTAGGCGTGAAGGTAGTATCCACACCCATTGAGATTATAAGATGTATACAGTCAAAAAAGATAAGACTTACACGTGGCAATCATCTTTGATCATTTCCACATTTCATCTCAATGAGTGTATACTACCTCCACACCTAGCATAGATTACTATGACCTTTCAAAAAGAAAAGCATAGATTACAATGAATTATCCTCGGAACAACACAATCAGTTCAACTAGATGGATAGAAAGCAGAATGTAGAAATGTAAAAATAAGATGAAGAACATTTGCTGTATTCAACTACAGCAGTTGAACGAAAACTGCTGGTGATATTAAATAGCTTGTGTAGAACAACTGGGATCCCATATAGATTTAAAAGTTGATTAGATCCGACAAGTGAAAATGAGTGGATGTGGAAGCAACTCAATAAGATCGACCAATCTACCTGTTTGTCTGCGACGCTGCTGTTGAAACTTCTTTCCCCAGAACCTTTAAGAAGATGAGCAGAAAATGAGTGCACTGTTTTAACTGATGGACCAGAAGTTTGATGAACGGGCAGAAAATTATAAGCATCTAAGTTATATCATTTATTGAATCTCCACTTTCCCAAAGTTCCTACATTAAACTATTGCACACATAGAGGGAAGAGGATTTCCTGATTATACATAAATGTTGAATTTTTTAGGCAAAATTTAATTTCTTTGCTTTGCTCTATTAAAAACTAAACTGAACTTGAAGTATCAGAAATAAAAAATAACTTACCCGAGAAGGATAAGCATTTCTCTACATGAGCAAAGTGACATGGTTAAATAGGGAGGGTGACAGTGTATTAGTATAGATGGTACATAAGCACATTCAAGAGGGACATCGAATAAAGGAAGCACAACAGTCTCACCCCATGTAACCTCCATATAAAGATAGGTTGATTCCTTTAAGAGAATCTTTTCGATGAACAGATCCAAATTGTATTGTACGTAAGAAGGCCTCAAGATCTAGCATGACTGTGAAGCAGATAAAACATAATCTTTAACAATTTCACTTATTTCATTTCCTACCAGCCTTAATACTTTTAAAACGAAC
Source organism: Ocimum tenuiflorum (assembly GCA_001278415.1). NCBI lineage: Eukaryota > Viridiplantae > Streptophyta > Magnoliopsida > Lamiales > Lamiaceae > Ocimum > Ocimum tenuiflorum. The sequence continues at coordinate 10,219 of AYJT01086828.1, read as the reverse complement.
ACTATGGATATCCATTCATTTCGTCTACATTGATCCGGTTCATTATACTACTGTACTGAAATAAGAGATCTACGGAAAAATATTTCTGAATCTGTTAATAAAGCCATCTACAGCTGACATTATACTCACTTCCTTGTCATTTACCACTGAATCTAAAATTAAGATCTCATGCTTCTTCACTTAATTTCGCATCCTCAGTTCAACTAAAATTCTAATCTTTTTCTTCCGCTTTCAGAAAACAAGCAAAATCTCATGTTCTTTTTTGTAAAATTAGCAATTTCAATCAAAATATCACAACGAACAAAAATAAAAATCGAATTAAAAAAAAAAGTTGCAAAACGGTATTAACTAACTTTCAGGCTGATCATTCTCAGAAAACTCCTTCTCCAAAACCCGATCGAACATCTTGGCGATACTACCGTCGCCATTGTCAGTCGCCGTCTTATTAATCAGATCGCCGTAGAATTTCTCCCTAGTTTCTTGCTTCATTCTCACCGAATGACTTGATTTTGCGCACAAAACAACAACCAGCGCAACAGTAATTAGAATTCCACAGTCCTCTCGCGTCCCCCCCATCGCCCTAAAAGCTGATTTTTCAGCTGAAATTTGAAGTTTCCAACAGATCTTTCTCCGGATTTGGGAATTTGACCTGAAATGATCTGTTAGCAAGCTTTGATAAATGGCGCGAATAAATTGTGGAATTTCTAGTTATGGCATTTCTCAATTTGATCTCGGGCTTTGTTTTTTTGTAATAAAATTGATTATAGTCTAATATATTTGACGAGATTATTATATTTTATACTATTTTTAATAAAGATAATTTGACTTTATATGTACTCGAACTCGTTATATTTTGAATCCCGATTCCTGAATCAAGATCTTATCGTTCTGATTTTGTATCGAGAATTAAATTTTAAATCGGGAATGCTTTTCAAAATGATTATTTATCAAATATCATTTATAAAATTTTCACTTAAAATAAAATCCTCTACCTTTATATTTAGTTATATACTTATATTTATCAATGCACGAATTGAATAGACTGCAGCACTCGAAATCCCCTGATATATATTATATTACACATATATTAATTAGGGGTAACAAATTAAGGCAAAATTTTTTCCTTATTATAAACACGATTGATCTCCATTAATTTTTACACGCCAAAAATCCGTGTGGTGCAATGTAATATATAATATCATTGTGCAATTGGGGATCCGGACCGCCAATGCGCTAGTAAAAATGGTCCACCTATCACGTACTATCATCACAAAATGGAGAGTGTGCGCCACAAGTTCGTTAACTAAAAACAAAACTACCACGCACGGCCACCTAAGGCTTTCATTATTTCCCACACAACCAACACTACTACCTATCTCTCCATCCATTCATGGCGTCGTCTCTCTTCTGCAGCGCTTACGCCGCCCTCTCCTACGGCGGAGGAGTCGCCAAGCCGCAGCGGCGGCGGCGGATGGTGGCGGTGAGGGCGGAGGCGATCAATCCCGACATCCGTAAAACCGAGGAGAAAGTGGTGGACGCGGTGGTTGTCACCGAGGTTTCCAAGCCTGTCACTGCTTACTGCAGGTAGGGTTTTGCAGGGTTTTTATTTTATTTTTTTCAGTTGGTTTCGTTGTTATGTCATTTTCATGTTATTATTGGTAGGTGATTTGAATATTAATATTTTCCATTTTGCTTATGAATTTATTTACTTCTGCTTTGATCAACTCATTACGTGAATTTTGATAGAGATTCAATCTCATGTGCAACACCTAAACAATTGTTTGGGTAATTTAAATTATTTGCAAAAATAAATGGGGAATTAAAAAAAGTTAGTGGCAAAGAAAAAGAGGAGGTCGTTTGAGAAATTGTTTTTCTAGAACAGCTCCAACACTTTGTATCGAGCTCATGATATTTTCACAATATTAAATTATTTTTGGAGTGACGTTTTGTTTCTTATTCAAGTTGTTTGTTATTCTTATAAAAAAGATGTCAAGCTTAATCATTTACTACAAAATCGTGGTCGTTCCAGGTGTTGGAGATCGGGGACCTTCCCGTTGTGCGACGGAAATCATATGAAGCACAACAAGGCCACTGGGGATAACGTCGGCCCTTTGCTCTTGAAGAAGAAGTAGTAAAAATATTGATTTGTATCGACAATCTTGGCCTTTTTTTTTGAAATAATGTCGAGCTTGTATTACCTTTTGTTTCACATTTTATGGAGTTTCTGAGTTGGTCATTTGCAAGAGTATTTTTCTTTTCACACATTTCAACTATTTTGTGGCTTATGACTAATCTTATTTTGTTTTTATCATTATTGTTACTATTTCAATTTTCGATATGAAATATTTGAGCATTTCAACCAGCGCACAAGATAAACCATAATGCTAGGAATGATTATTTATAGCTTTTTATGATTTTATCTAATAAGTTTTCTGTTTATTTTTTGTGGATTTTAGATCAAGCAAAATTTGTGGCTGTGGTAAATAGATGTAGTTTTGTAATAAAAGTTCTCATCCAGAATTTGAAGCAAGCACATGGAACTAGGCCCATACCTAAAAACTTTTAAAGGGCCTGTCTAAGATCTTGTCTCTTGGGAGCTTGTGATCACAAATAGAATGGTAAGAAGTTAAAATAATATTTAAAATAGAATGTATTTAAATACATTCTATTTGAAATAGATCTTCTGAGCATTTACATGCATACCTTTGTATTATCGTATGCATAGCTTCGAGCTATCACATGCATAGCTTTGTGATAAGATATGCAACTTCGCACTGATTACATATATCTAATAAATTTCATCATCATATAATATGGTTCATCTTAGTGGAGAGAACAAACTACACCTTCCTAAACTATCTCTATCTTCTATTACCCCACCTCTGAAACAACTAATATCTTCTAAAGCATAATATTTACATTAATGTTGCAAGACTATATATGGGAGCATGATCAATGGGATATTGATCCATTAACTGGCTCAATTTCAGGTTTTACCGTTTGCTCAATAACAAAGTGATCAACAATCCTTACAGTGTTGACTGGATCTTGGTGAGGCGAAACCGATTTCCATTTGCTTGGAAATTTCCTTTGGTGGTTGACACTCGGTTGTAGTTTCGATTCACCTTCCCAATACGGATCCAGCTTCCACTCTTTCGGCACCTTCACATTACACAAACAATCAGCTTTGACGCACAATGATAGGAATGAATGTTAAATAACCCCCTCAAATTGATACCCGGCAAAAGGGGATGTCTAGTGCAGGGTTATTCGTTCATAATAAAAAAATAAACTTAAAAAAAATTGGAAAACCAAGCCGTCCAAACTAATTGTAATACCTGAGTCTAACCAAATAACATTGGTTCGGTTTTGTCTATTCGGTTCTAGGTTAAAACCAAAGTTCTTGTTATTTTTATGAAACTTCAACCAAATAAAAATAACACTTGGGCTAAACAATCAACATATAAATTATTATGAAACAATAAAACCTAAATGAAGTTCAATCTCATACATAAAAAAGAATAAATCAATCATTAGTTTAGTACAAAAAGACAAATGTTCTCAAAAAATGAAAATTATATTATAAAATATAAATTATTAACAAATAAATAAAGTTCTTGAACCGAGTTAAACCTAAATCGAAACTGATACCAACTCAAACTAAATTTTGGTTCCCAAATATAGAACCAAACCAAACAAAATTGCTTGGCAAATTCGTTTTCGTTTTGTTTTGTTTTAATTCAGTTATGCACATCCCTAGGTATATGTGTGTGCACAATGCAGGTACTGTGATGACAAATCACCATAAAATCTACGAACAAAACATTCTTTGGGAGACTAGGATGGAATCATCTCTTACCTTATCTACAGCAAGAGTGAAGACTTCAAGATCACCCTTTGTGTTTATATGGAATCGAGTAAATGACTTGTAGTTAGCAATGCGGAGTGAAGAGAAAGCCTCATCGAAGTGTATGTGAAGCCAATTAATGCAGATATAAAGGTAGCTTCCAAAAACCAATGAAACGATCGGAGTCGAGAAGACCCAGTAATAAAGGAAGACAGAAGCATAATAAATCGCAGCGCCTCCTCGAGAAAGTGAATCCATCCCATTCTTGCAGATATTACTCCTGCTGACAGCCATGACCTGCAAAAGTTGTAAGAAGATGATGAAATGGGGATGACTGAAATGACCAGAGAGGATGAAAGCTGTATCAATTATATACCTCAGGAACATCAAATGCCGACATCAGATACTTAATGCATGCTGGATAAAGACCAAAAGTCCATTGCTCAATACGTGACCGAAGGCCAGATGGGTCAGGAAAATGTTCGCTTTCGACAGATCGATACCATTCATACAGAGTATGGTAGCCTGAAAAGAAAGTTTAAGTTGACTCAGCACCACACACATAAAATAAATGTAGCCAAAACAAAGAAGCGGATACAAGAATGGCATACTATGCAACAGAAACGAAGTACTAGTTTTTTCTTGATTTCACATAGATCTGAAAAGGAAATTAGAGAATAGTTGCCAAAAAAAGATCCATACGAGACTGAAAGATGAAGGGCATATTCTCTGGCACAAGTGCCATACACACATCACAAAAACGATGATCAAATGGTAGAAAGTGAGGCACAAACTAAATCACATCCAGATCAATGGAAGACCAAATAACCCCGCAGCATGTACTTATATAAACATACAACAGAAGTGCAGACATAAATACTTAGATCAAAATCTTTAATGGAATAATCAAAATCAAGCAACATACCAGAACCCAAAAAAAGGAAATAGAAATCCAACTGCAGATATTTACTTCACTACTTTAGGAATTAGTATTCCAACAAATAGAACATTCACCTGACGTTGCCAACAATTTGTGTCTGATGCAAGTCTCAATTCCCAATTCCAAAAGCAGCATTAGAATTAAAGCAGCAGATAGGTGTGCAGAAACATGAAGGATGCCTATTATTACTCTTTTCTTACGGGACACTTTTGAAGGCACAAAAGTGGTAGCAGTGACCAACAAAAAGAAAGCACCGGCTAATGACACATATGATTCTCCAAGCATATAGATGAAAGCATCCCATACTGATCCAAAGAAGCTCTTTATGTGACCAGAAAATGTATTGTCCTGAAGGATATGATCTAGCTTACACTAGAAGGAACACGGAAATCAATCAGCCATATTTTTATGTAAGCTTTTAACATTCAATCTGATATAAAAGGTAGTTACGCTTCGACTGCAAGATTTAAGGTACAGCTTTTTCATCGAAATAACCAACAAAAGCATTTACCTGTGGAAACATGGAAAAGGCCAGGACAAAGTATATAATGCCACCTATGAAGTCAAACTGCCAATTTTTTTTCCGAAACTTCAATATGTTCCCTAAAGCAATCTGCATCAATATAATAAAAAACATCATAAGAAAAATAGCATTGGACAAATATATGCATCAAACAACAAAATTGTTGATGTACCCTGCTTGAGTCTTCAAAAGACGGATAAGCTGCCTTGCTTTCATATGATGCGCCATATAAACTATCAAAATTACTGAAAACATGAGTTGGGTGCAAAAATGCTCCACCACAACCATTAACAAGCAAATGTTGTACATATACGGGCTTCTCTGATGGAACATGTGAATGACGCATGTAATGATGCAAGTCCCCAGCCATTCGGAGTTTGCACCTTCCTTTTAGAAGGTCGCGTATCAGGTGTGAAACATTCTTGCCAGTGACATCATCCCAGTACCAATCGAGTAGCCAATTAGGTTCGTGGGTCATGATGATAACTGAATCGTATTCCCCAACCTGGAAAAAATATGTGATAAATAAACATTGTGATACACAAAACAATAAAACACAAGGTACGAAAGAATTAAACATTTGAATAAAATGAAAGAAGAGATGAGCCACACCAAAGAAAATATATTAATTTTTTTTAAATAGTACTATAATCTCCCAAAAAAATCACCATGAGAAGACTTAGAAACGAGAATCCAATAATACTTGGTAACCATTTTTGTCCACCTTCAACCATTTTGTTCGCAGTATTTTAGCTTATAAGCAAACTATAACACAAATAGAATGACTGATAACATTATGACAGCATGACAGCACCATTTGCTACAACACAAACAGTTCAAAGCTAAATCATAAAAAATAATACCTTTTCTTTAATAAGTTCTGAGAAGAACTTAAATTGATAGACATCAATATCGCAATGAAGAGCAAGGTCAAGTCCAAAGACCCACCAACCTTTTGGCAGCTGAAGGGCAAAATAGCTTTTCTTTTGGGGCATAAACCATCCACCTAACCAGCTCTTGTGGCAAATATACCGCATAAATGTTTGAAGCCCATCAAACCAATCTGTAAACCAGAGAGCCACAACAATGTAACAAGATTAGCCAGCAAAAAGTACAGAAGTCAGAGTAGCACTCAGCAATTGAAAATTTAATCAAAATCCTGGTAGTATAGGGGAGTCTCAAATCTAAGGAACCAGTAAAAACAAAAACCAACCATGATTTCCAGGTAAAACGAAGCATTGAGGCCCTTCATACTCCTTGAGTGATGACATGCCACATGGCAGTTCCGGTTTATTTACAGCTATATGATCACCTTTGTACCAAGCAGGAGGCTGAAGAGCATATTCAAAGGGACAAAAAAGGCGCCTCTCATATGTAAATGTGGATGGATTAGGGTACCTGAAAGAAATTGAGATCCAACTCAACATTTAACCTATCGTATAAACCAATATGGGATCCGTCAATGCTTTAGAACAAGTTTAGAACACCTAAAAATGTGAGGCTCAAATCTAAGGAACCATTTTAGATTTCATGCCTCAAGTAGAATTTTTTCTGATTGCTCGACAGTTGACATGAATCCATAATGCGAAAAATACTACTCATCATACACCATTTGAGTACTAAAATTGTTGCCTATAATCCAACATTAGACATGTTGTCAGTTACACAAACAATTTTCACTGATCTCAGAGAATCCAAAACAGAAAACCATGAGAGTATTAATAGCAGAAAGAGAAGTTATTGAGCTTACGCAAGATCACCACCAATAAGGAGCAAGTTACTTCGCGGCAGTGTAATCCGAGTACCATTATTCTGAACCCTAAGAAATGGCTGAGCAAGAAGCCGTGCCACACTATATGAAGAATTGCCACCATCGCCAGTATCAGCCATAAAGTCAAACCACAGTTCCTCATGTTCACAAAATTGGTCATACAATAGATCATCTTGCTTTGCATCTTCAGCTCTGCTCATTGCAGCCTGAATTATTGTACATTCAAGAACAACCCGAATTCAGCATGAAATCATAGAATAAAATTTCCAGCATACTGAGATTGCACAATCAAATAATGCAGTGAACCAATTATAAGATTAAATAAAAGAAGCATTTTTCGTACGATATTTACACAAAAGTAGAGGAAAGAACAATAATATTAACTAGAGAAACTAACATTCCAAGGATACATTATGACTTGAAGCAAGTTTTAACAATCACTTTCGTATGATTGATAATGGACAATAAGGGCCTAAGAGGAACCAGAAAAAGGAATAGCTAATATAATGGTAAATGTACCTGCATCATACGCATGTCAAAACGCCCAACAAACACGGTCACGGACACCAGCAAGTCAAAAACTGTCTTGAATAAATCAGCAGATGTCCTAAATCATATCCAAAGAAAGATTAAAATGATTGAAGGAGTCCAGCAGATAACAACAGTGTCTATATGCCACTGCGAGAGAATGTAAGACTGTACCCTGAGTACCAAGGAACCATATCCAGAAAGTCAGGCTTCAAGTGTTTCTTTTTTAACTTCTCAGATTCTTTCGGGGATACAGGATGAGTAAGAGCCCAACTGTTGGAGATATATATCACAAACATCACTGATTAGAATTATGGACTAAAATATAAGTATGAAAGTATTTGAAAATATACACTGTTTGACAGATATGCATTCTCGAGATTCACTTTATTGTAAGGAAGGGACAAAACTGATGTAATAATGACCAGAAGATCATTATCAAAAGACTATTTAGTCTCTCGTTGTGTGGAACTTTGCGTTAAGTTGAAGCAAGCAAATTAGGTAAATGAATTAAACAGGATTCAACTTTTAATATAACCAAAATGCCTCATGATTTTTTCATGAACTTCAACCAGCTAAACTAGAGGCACAGCTAGTTCATAAAGTACCCAAATATACAAACAAGATTTGACGTATAATAATATGACGTCTTGTTAACTCTCACCCCGTCGATCTCTCCACAACATAATTTGCAATATAGAGACCTATAAAAGTGGCCCACAGTGAATATATAGGTGAGATTTCGGCTGGTGATTCTGCACATGATCCACTGCTACATGTCAGCTGAAAATGTGCAACACAAGCATCAGAAGGTATGCAATGTTGATAGGAAAAATAGTGGATGGTTGCAGACAGAGAACATACCTCTCCGTAGATGACCCATTTTGATAAAAATGGATAATCATTAGCAGAACCAACAGGAGCAAACCATGATTTACAAACTTGTTCTTTAAACTCATTCACACGAACAAATTTTGCTAGCCATGAATTCCTCTCTTGCTTGTTCCACAGTGTAAACCAGCCAGAATTCCTTCTTTCAAATGTTTTTGCTCTCGTAATAGCAAGGTTGCCACAGTGGCTATAAAATACACAACATGCTACACTTATAACCTACACAATGGTAATTGAATCAATAAGGAACAACAAAGTTTGGATTTCTCAGCATATGATTTCAGGACTTACAGCACAATTTTGAAGGATTGTCAGTATCGCAGGTCTCCTTCCAGCCACCCGAGCAACAAGGCCAATATACCAGAGGCCAATGAATACAATGTGAAATACAAGAAGAAATAAAATGGAAGACACATATATGGTTAAAAACATAGAGAGATTCATCCTCATATCAACTCCCATTGATTGAAAACTAGGAAGATGATATAGAGCTGCTACCAATATCCATCCTATATACCTGAAAAGGGGAAAATCAAATTACCAAAGCCCAACATCCTAATATTATGATCCTTTATTCTGAAGCAGTTAATATACATATAAAATTGATGAGATCTATCAATTAAGTAAAACATACCAGCGACTGAAGTTTGAATAACTAGGTTTGATCGTTTTGCCTATAAAAGGAGAAGAAAAAAAATAGAAGAACCCCAGCAAACATCCGTACATAGACCACCACTTAATATTACTGTCAAGCTTCTGAACAAGAGTGTGCATGTTGTCTGATGAAATGAAAAATAGGCAACCGATAAAAACAGCAATCACGGCATGCCTCGAATGCTCATGCGGATACGGATACGTGTGAGTGAATATGGTCCTCACTGTCTCCATATTTAGAGTCTCCAAGATACCAGAATTCTGTTTCTCTAAGCCCATGATACTCTCTTTATATGTTTACCACGAGTTCATATATTGCAGGGTCTTCTCCCGCAAAGTAGAATATACTAGACAACCAAAACAAGCAACCAATTCCTGTAAAATAAAACCATTAAAAAAACAATTATATTAAATAAGTGGTCTAATCATCAGGCCTTAGAAATCATCTTTCCATTACTATTAGCCTCCCTGTTACAGAGAACCCAACCCATTTCTTTTATCAAAGAAAGCTACTGCATTGAAACCAATATCTTGATTCAACAAACATTCACATGGCAATCATATCGGTGAATTGGAGCTCAAATACATCTACTGAATTCTACAATCCAAACGAACCAACAGCTAGACCATCAACACTACCCCATGGAATGACAAAATGTTAAGCTTAGAACAAAAAGTTAGGGCTAAAAGCTCACCGCCGATACACAACAGGCAAAACCAGAAATTAACGAACACCCAGCTTTGAGTCTTTGCAAGGATGACGATGATGATGATGATGATGATGATGGAAATGGCGTGGTAAAAAGCTCGAAATTCTTCCTCTAGGGTTTACCGAGACGCAGAATAAGGAATCAATCGAGGAGAATACCGCGATTGCGGTTATGGTTACGGATTACTGGTGTTGGGTGGCGGAATTGGGGGAATTTGGAAGTGATTAAGAAATGGGAATGAAAGGAAGCAAAATTAGGCATATTCCTTCGCACGCAAGCAGCCGCGCCACCGCAGGCTTCATCGCCGCCATAATATGACTTTTCCAACTGGCCGCGTCATCATGTTAGGAATCCC
>AYJT01086819.1:0-10881 GCA_001278415.1 Ocimum tenuiflorum | reverse complement strand
TTTCTTCCCAAACTGGTGGAACTCGAACAAAAAATTTCATTGTCCAAAAATACAAACCAGAAAATTGGGAGACATTTGGTGCGAGTTCAAAATCATGAAGAGCAAAAGCACTGTCAAGTTAAACAACCAGTTACATAATGCAGTCTGTAAACTGGCTAAAAGAAAGAAATACAGCAGCACACAGCATCAAACTGACATTACCTGTAACAAGAAAAGCTAAAGAGTTGGTATTGACTGGTCGAGCAGCATGAACTCGCTGATATGTGTTGATACATAAAATATGTTACGTGTGGAGAATGCCCATAAATACATACATAATATGTTGAAGAATAAAAATTAACAAAGAATAGAGAATTCACCATTGCACGGCGCTCAGGAATAATTCCTGGAAACCCAGTTTCTATATCTCCTCTAGTACCTCTGAAAACAAAACTCATGATTTCCAGCAACTAAAGCAGAAAGATTTGTCTTTTGCAGATGTGCCAAGACTGATGCCAAAAGAATTTTATAAACACTTAGAAACGGCAATCCTGAAAAGGAAAAATTTGTAAAGAGCAAGTCAATAGAATACATTTACTGTTAATCCAGATATGATAACCTAACTTCTTGCAAACATCAAGCTAAAAATTAAGAATATACATCAATAATTTTGAGCCCACCTCTTTACTTTTCCATTAAGAAACTGTTACGTAAGTTTTACACAGAAAACCAAAAGAATTACCAACAAACCCAACTATTGACCATTCCCACAAAAACCACCGCTTACCCAAGTTTATTCAACTCTGCTATAACAACTAATCCTAAGAATTGCGCAGCTTACGAAGCAGCAAACAATCCAAAATATAGCACAAAAACTCCTATTGGGTAGCTAAGTCTGCATAGTATTCTTTTAGTAGGAACGCGCATAGTGTTAATTAACCGTCAAGTTAAAAGAAAAAATTGTACAATCAATAAACTAGCTAAATCAGCATAATGAGTTCCAACTGTAATCTATAAATTCCTTTAAGAAAGAGACTTGAAATATTTTTAACCAATCAAGATCACTTTTTTTAAGTTCATTAACTACTTGCAGAAAGCTTCCTGTATACGAGAATCCCCCACAAGAGCCTTCAACGTTTAACAACCCAAGAACTAAGTCCAAAATTAATAGTTTGAGTATTCGTTTTAAATAAATTAGTTGATCAAACAGAGCATAAGTCCAAATGTCCATAGGTAATAGCGGCAGCAGGTTATGTTCATTAACTAAACTCGATCGCATTCCATTTCACTCCCACTCGGTAGCAACGGAAATCCTATGCTATAATCTTTTCTATGATTAGTACTAGGATTTTCAAAATCTAGAGGGGTACCATATCCAGCCAAAAGAACAGAAGCAAATCCTTCATCCTATTCTTGCAAATGAGAGACGATTTTTGAAAGTCTAAAGTAGTTTCTCCATTAACCAGTGGTTCATTCTCATTCTATGCTCCATGCATCAATATCAATCACTAATAACTGTAGAGCAGGAAAAGAAAATTCAAATTTTCCCATTTGTGCAAAAAATTGCGGCATTGAATGATCGAAAATTCTTAATACCCCGCACAAATCATTCAATCTATGTCAATTTTCGAATAATCAAACTCACGAAAACCCAATAAGGATATCAAAACATTCCAATCCACCAAAAAATCCCCAGAAAACACACCTCCGACGAATCAATTTCATCAAAATCAAACCAAATAAAACCACAACACCAGAGAAAAATAGCTCAGAAAAAAAATATTCGTGATCAAATGTCATAAACGCAGACCCGGAAGCCAAAAATTTCAGCTGCCAATAATATCTTCATCGAGAAAGTTCTATTCTCAAAAAAGGTACGAGGAAGAAATCTCACTTACAGCGAATGTTCCGAAGTGTGGATCCGAATGCAGATAATCGATCAAACAAACAGATTTGGCAGAAGAAAAAACGGTGGATCTATGGTGAGTCGAACGAGTTGAGATGAGCGAGTTGACTCGGACGCGTTAGGGCTTTTATACGCAGAAATTAATAAAAAAGCCCAACGCCGAAACTGAGAAATGAGAAAAAAGATTTCCCCAATTTGACTGCTCTTGAAAGCGTAGGCGGAGCAGAGGCTTGCGGCAACGACGTCGTTCCTTACTCTGGATTTAAACGAGCTTTCTAATGTAGATATAAATTTAATTAAAAAGCTTGGATTATTTTTATTTTTAGATAATATGATATATTTACTATGAATTATTATATTCTTATAACTTAGCTTCTATAAAGCAAATCGACTTCGATTCTTGAATAATCCATATCAATAATGCATGGACAATTCCTCAATATCTTGTTCATTCGCAGCAATTTGTGTGTTGGTAATACTATATTCATCCATTTTCTATGAAGTGGTGACGAAACGTATAAGTTGTACAAATCTGTCGATACCATCCATTCGTTTCATTAATAGTCATATGAAACATTTTCCTTTTATGGTGGTTGGTAAGTAATTCTCAAAGTAATGAGTTCGATTATTTGAATTCTAATATCATTTTTCTAGGTCAAATCCGTTGCACATGATTAATTTTAATGTGGTTCAATGTACAAAAATGAAATTTATTTAGTATATCTGTTGAATAGCATTGAAGATTTGCTTCATCTCCTACACTAAAACTAAGAGGTTCGATCTTGGCTCTCTTACGATGTTGCTCGAGGTTTTTAAATCTCGATCTATTGTAATCTAATCTAGGCTTAGCCTCTTTTTTTGTACCAAAAAAAATATCACATTCAGCATTGAAACGATGATCAAGTCCGCGCCAATTACTGAGGTTGTTCCGCATTGCGATCTGGATCGTGCTCGCTGTCGAAAACTTCTTCGTCGTCCTTCATGTACTTTTCCTGCACAGCTGCCACTGTGAAACAACACAGTCAAGGAAAAACCAATCTCAATTCACAAAAGGGACAAGATTCAACTTCTATGGAGATTGAGCCTGTGATAGGATTACCATATACAAAGTCACATAGATATATTAATAAAAATAAAAAAAAAATACGGGTGTGAAATTGGTTGATTGATTCAAAAACCGAATACAAAAATGAGAACCAGAAGAGAGATGAATGTGGTAATAGGACCGACCGACTTTAATTGGTCGGTCAGTCCGTTCTTTATTTTGTCTTTATGGCCAAACCATCAACTGTAGGATAAATTATTTGAGAATTTTCAATTACATGACACAAACTGTGCACAGTCGGCTTTCCGTCACTGGAAAAACACAATCCGTCGTATAATTGAGCACAAAATCCATATAGTCAGTCATGTAACGAAAAAATCAAATAATCTATCATGTAATTGAAAGTTTTCGAATAATTTATCATGCAAGTGAGGATTTGACGTATTGTTCATACCAAAGTGATCGAAATGCTTCGGTAAGAATGACTTTTCGGTTCAGTTTTTGCACATTCCTAAATAAAGATAACAAAAAGAAAGAAGGCATCGGTGCGAAGAAAGTTAGCATGTAAGGATATCGATAATAATCCCAATCAACGGGACCAACTGCGATTTTACTGAATTCGACTGCACTCGCTTCGATGCTTGCAAATATGTATCCGTTGGTCTTGTCGATCAGTTTAACAAGATTTCCGACGCTCTCTTTATCCTGAAAAAAATCATGGTAAGATCCGGCCGATAAAAACCTGTCATCGATCGTAATAGCCCAGAGAGATGTGAACATGCCTGAATGTCCAAAGTGGTGAAATTTACGAGACTGAAATCTTCTATGACCTCGCACAGCTCCTTCGTTAGCTTGCTGGAGAAGTAGTGAAACAGGGTCATTCATAATTCAAAAATACGAACATGGCATATGGATTGGTGGATCGTGTTAATCTACAGAAAGACGAGAATTGGGAAAAGGAAGCGTTTTATCTGCGAAAATAGCGAGCACTCGTACATGTTCTAGGTAAATATAGCAGCTAGTAAATGAAAACCAAGCGTTCGTTCGATTTAGTATCAAAATCATGACAAATAAAAGGTCACCAAATTCAAGTCTCGCCCGTCGTCTATGCAAAAATGTTACGGGTGCAAGAATTCAAAAGGACGTAACATGTTGGAGGTATTAAATTATTATCCTCTCCAAATGTAATGCCCCCGGGCCCACAGGGTGAGAGCCCGTAGCAATACGATGGCATAATGGGTCCCGCTAACATGTACTTGGCATCCGTCCTCGCATTGCCAAAATGGTTAACCCAAATCGTTAGAAGAATCCATCAAATCCATATTTAAACATAGAAATCTCTGATTCACAATCGATGTGGGACGTTACACCAAAAGAAGTTTATAAGAGGTGCGGTGTGCATATATCAAATGTGGTATACAACAATCCATCTCGGGGTGCAGTGGTAAACACCTTTCCCATGACCTTAAAGATCAAGAGTTCGAGTCTTTGAGGGGACATTGGATGGGATTTGTTTAATATCATACTTAAGTTCACAAAAAGAAAATGCGGTATACATGAGTCGAGGAAGATATGCTTAGATAGGAGTCTTTCATTTATTTTAAGTATTCGATTATGCTTCGCGATAGAATAGGATTGCATTTGATTATTTAGTGGTATTAGTGTATTTAATCCTTATCATTTACTCTCTCTATATAGTGGATATTCGTGTGAGTATTATTGTGTTTCGAAAATTGGAATTATTGGGCACACTCTGTGCGAGGAATATCATAGGAGTCGACGTTAGTATTAAGATTATTATGTTATGAAGATCGGATGTAATCATTTACATGGTTTCATACCTGTACTTGGAAGATCGAGGATCTCGATCGAGATGATGCTGTAAATAAGATAAATCTTGTACATCGGTGTAGAAGTCAAGGTTGAAAGCTGCAAAACCAACAAAAGCGGTAAGATTAAAACCACAACATTAGCACATAAAGAAGATAATTTTTGTGCTAGCAATGCAATCAAAGTGCTCTAACCTAATTTGCCATAACTTTCGATAAGATCGATCTTAGACAAAACGTTGACATGAGGGAGCTCCAAGTGCAGCATGGTCGACAACGAAAGGAGCAGTGCACTAATATACTTCCCTGGATCGCTGCAAAGATGTGCGTCGACCAAGTGAACAGCTGTCAACTGCAAAATGTGTTGTGTCGATGTGATTCAAAACAAAAGTTCCTCGTCTATACAAAAGTTGCATCCTAATTTCAAATCGAGTTTCATGGCAGAGGGAAAATTAGGGAGATGAACAACATACTCTGAGGTTTAACTTCTTGATAAGTTGCATAATAACTTTCTTGGCGTTTTCATGAAGGAAAAAGAGTTCCACCTGGCCGGGGAAATCGAAGAGGAGGTAGTGATCTGCAAAATGACATTAATTCCATCCGTAATGCCAACGTAGTTACGTGAAACAAATGGAAAAAAAAGCATATTAGAAAGGGAAAAGCACGGCGATCTGGTATTTAAAAGACTGAGCAACCTTTGAGAAGGGGCTTCAGCTTGGATTCTAACCAATCGATGTTCTTCTCCAGATAGTCCATGCAATAAACAAGACCTGTCAGAGATGATAGAATGTTTTATCATACGTCAAAATGACAGAAAATACGTTTCTAAATCAATATTCTATTCACCCAAGAATGAAGTGATTCCCCCTTCATCCAATTAAAAAAAAAAATGAAATGTTTCCTATATCTTCTATCATATAAGGCAAAAGCCATCCCGAAATAAAACTAGACACGAGTAATATACACATATAAGTAATCGAAGGTTGAATCTTTAGAGCAGGAGTGCTCTCAAACAACTATCGAACTCAAAAAAAGATAAATACTTCAGCAGAAAATGATGCAGGATTAAAGCACCATTAATAATACATAAAGTTCACAATTATCAATCACATTACAGAAAAAGAATACTTGGGGGATGGAAATGCATATTGACAACCTCGAGATCTAAAACGCAAAAAAAAAATCCGAAAAGTTCAAGGAACAGCATAAAAGCAATACCTCCGTTGGGACCAAGAGAATGCTCTGCCATGACATCTTCAAGCTTGATCAAATCCTCAATATTAATAGCACAGTCATATCTTCGTTCGAATAAGGAACATTACATCCATACACACAAAATTACAGAACTAGCAATCATAAAATTCAATGAAACAATAGTCTAAATCCAATATCAAGAAGGATACGGCAAAGAATCATTAGCTGGATCCAAATTGATCACTGCAACTTTCCTGCAACCCATGAAAAGAAAGATTTTTACCAACAATTACAGCTCAAAAACCTTTAAACCTTAAACACCCATTCAAGTAAATAACCTTAAACATCGATAAACACTTCAACTTTCCCGCAACTCATGAAAACAAAGATTTTTACCAACAACGAAAACTCAAAAACCTTAAACCTTAAACCTTAAACACCCATTCAAGTAAATAACCTTAAACATCGATAAACACAGCAACTTCCCAGCAACCCATGGGAACAAAGATTTTTACCAACAATGAAAACTCAAAAACCTTAAACACCCATTCAAGTAAATAACCTTAAACATCGATAAACACAGCAACTTCCCAGCAACCCGTGAGAACAACGATTTTTACCAACAATTACAGCTCAAAAACCTTAAAAACCTATTCAAGTAAATAATCTTAAACATCGATAAACACAACAACTTTCCTGCAACCCATGAAAACAAGGATTTTTACCAACAATTACAGCTCAAAAACCTTAAACCCGAAACACCCATTCAAGTAAATAACCTTAAGCATTGATAAACACTGCAACTTTCCTGCAACCCATGAAAACAAAGATTTTTACCAACAATTACAGCTCAAAAACCTTTAAACCTAAACACCCATTCAAGTAAATAACCTTAAACATCGATAAACACTGCAACTTTCCTGCAACCCATGAAAACAAAGATTTTTACCAACAATTACTGCTCAAAAACCTTAAACCCTAAACACCCATTTAAGTAAAAAAAAAAAACCTTAAACATCGAAAAAAATTACGATAGGATTTTTCTCGAACAGCCCACATCCGAGAATTGATTATAGCAATTTTTGATGCTTAAAATATACTCCATATCACAAAATTAAAGCCTCAGTTGGCGCAATAATTTTAAAAAACGCACAAGAAAAACAAACAATTAAATGAGCAAGCATATATTACCTGCCGATGAGCTGGAGAAACTGAGACATGCCGTTGCAGTAGGTGGTCTTGCCGGAGCCCGGTGGTCCGATGACCACTTGACCGAACACCATTTTGCTTCCAATTAATTTCTTCAAATTTTGCTTATTTCTTGGTAGGTAATTAATGTTGAAGATATTGGGTTCTCAATAATATACATCTTAAAAGCATTAAACACAATTATACAAAAACCCACTTTTAAAATTTATGCCAACGGGATTCTTTGCAAGTGTAGTAGCAGATAATTTTATTTCTTTTAGATAGAATTCTTTTAAGGATATATCTTATTTTCTGGTTAATTTTAACTGTGTTTGAATTTTCTTGTGTTTATTTTACAAAACCTTATATTATATGTAATGTTATTGGCTAAGGAGAGGTGCAATATATTACAAATTATTATAGTTTTCTCAAATACATTGCAAATTATGTGTTTCTTCTTTTTTAATAGGCAAACGATGTGTTTTTTCAAGAGAAAATATCGCAAATATAAACCAAAGTAATTTCGATTAAGCAACAATTTTATCATGTACTTTTGTTGTTATGTAAATATACCCTAAAGTATAATTTCGTTATCCAAATATACCCGACGTCATCACGGTGTTAGTTATGTGCCGATTTGGCCGTTAAATCCCACGTATTATCCTACGTGTCAATTTTTTAGTTTTTTCTTTATCAATCCCCTCGGAGTGCAGGTATTTCTCTTGATTTTACAGATCAATGTTTTGAAGTTTACTTGGGATATCTGGATTTGATGTATTGTAATTTAAATATAATAAAAAAAAATTAAAAATCCATTTCAGACTTTCAATATGTCATCGTCATAATTTCTTTCAATATTTTCATGCATTGATAATCTTACTTAAATTTATATAATCATGACATCCAGATTCATTCAACTAGATATTTTGCAGTTATTTCAACGGTCGGGATTCCCTATTACGCTATGGTGTTACACATTGTATTACATTACTTGAATTATTAATAAGTGTACAAATAAGTGAAGATAAAATCACGTTTCTACTAAAGAAAAATTCTACCATAAATAATCTCTTTTGATTGATACACCTGTCAATAATTGAAGCAACGTAACATAATATGTAACACAATTGTGTAACAAGGGATCCGGAATGCTATTTCAAATCTATACATAATAGTAGTAAAATTGTGAAACATAACTGCTTATTGCCCACCAAAGATAATAATTATTTTTATTTTTTGAAAATGAAAAATAATAATTATTTAGAATACTTGTTGGAAACTATTACGTAACATTAATATGATAGAACCGTTGGGACCAAATAAAAAAAAAAACTCGAAAGATCAGGCATTGAAGAAGACAGCTATAGTAACAGATACACCAAATCTCAGTTATTGATACAACTATAGAAAATTCTATATGCTGTATCACAACCATTATTTATTTCGATCCATCTAAAATAGGTTATTGTTTCGGTTCGAAACTGCTGGTTTTGGTTCAAACTGATTTGGTACGGCTCCGTTGTTTTATGTAGAACCGTACTTAAATAAAAAAACTGAACAAAACATTTTATTTCGGTATGATTTTGTTATTCAGTTTGGTTCTATAATTGAGATCCAAATTATAGTTCAGTTCGTATCAGTTTCGACATAGTAAATATTTCCGTTTATACCGAACCGACAAAACTTTTATTATTTATTTATAATTTATATTTTATAACATAATTTTTGTTTTGTTATTTTTTATGGTTTTATAATAATTTATTTGTTATTATTGTTATTTTTTTTTATCGCAAGTGTTACTTTATTCAGATAAAATCGCATAAAATAAAAACAATTAGCAAGAACTTTAATTTTAATCGAAAATCGAACCAAATGAATATCATTTGATAAGGGCCTGTTATTAGAATTAACTTGGATGGTTCAATTTTAAATCTCTTTTAAAAAAAATTTAATTTTCCATTTTGTTGATTCAATTCGATTTTGAACCAAATCATCCATTTAAATAATCCCGATCATGGTGCACACTATACCGAGCTGATTTTAATGCCAGTTGGGCATTACCGATCATAGTACACCACACCATATAAGAATTTCCGGACAACACAACATTTATTCATCTCATCTCTATCAAGTATTTCAGACAACAAATCTCAGTTTATAGTAGCATCACAAAGTGGAAAGAAATACATTAAAGCAGTGAGATAAGATTCATTGCCAACCATCATATCATCTTACAAGAAGGAGGAGGCGGAGGAGGAGAAGATTTGATTTTTATCGAATCGAATGTCCACCATACCAGCATAAGAATTTCCCCACATCGGGTATTTGAAAAAGACCAACTATAGATACACCGAATCACAATTTATGGCAACACAACATAGTGGAAGGATGGATATTCTCACCTTATTCATGATAAAAATAATGCAAGTCTTCGCAGGCCTATCATACTCCAGATCCCTTGGTGTTACACATTGTGTTAGACTGCTTAGATTATTAATAACTATATCAATCGAGGAAGATTAATTATTGTAAAATCTTTCTTTATCAGGGACTTGATTTATCTATGTTGTTCTGTACACATATCAATAATTCAAGCAATGTTACACAATGATAACATCATTGTGTAACCAGGGATCTAAACCGGGCCTATCATGTAGCTACAGACATGAAACGTTGAAGAAGAAAATTGTAGAAACAGATAAACCAAATCTCGGTTCATGGATAACATCATAGCCTAATACAATCACTCCCAAGAAAAACATGCACACATGCCAAACAGGGCACAAACAATAATGGCAAGTCCCACAGTACGGGCACCGTGTGTAATATAAGGGAGCAGCAGTAGAAGAAGAAGAAGTAACCGACTTGATTTTTATATATCGCAGAGGGCGAATCGAGTGTCCACCACACTGTCATAAGAATTTCCTAACATCGGGTATTGAAAAAGACAACTACAGGTACACAATTTATGGTAACATAACAAAGTGGAAGGATATTCTCACCCTATTTACAATACCAATAATGCAGTCTCCTAAGCCTATCATGTAGCTGCAGGCCAGAAACTTGCGGTAGACCGTTTAAACGGTTTAGGCGAATCTAGATAAACCTAAACCCATACCCGTCTTGGATCCTCCCTGGATCTTAAACTCGAACTCGTCTAAATAATTTAGACGGTCCAACGGAAGACCTCCTCTGACTAGAGACATGAAGCATTGAAGAAGAAAATTATAGAAACAGATAAACCAAATCTCAGTTTATGGATAACATCAAAGCCTAAGACAATTACTTCAAGAAAAACATGCACACATGCCAAACAGGGCACAAGCAATAATGGCAAGTCCCACAAAATGGACACCTTGTGTAATAAAATCCCAACACTCATCAATTGCCACTTTCACAACATAATCCAAACACAAAACTTCACTAAAAAAGGTCCATTTCTCATTGATCTTTGTACGCAAAATGGGACATCAAATTACAGAATACCATCAACAAAGTAACTACATATTGTGCAAATGCTACAAAGGCAAAAAAAGAAAAAATAAAAGCAGTGATTCTTGAATTTAAAAACCCAATTTCATACATTTTTAAGACTGTGGAAACTCCTCACCTCAATCCCAATTTGATCATGGAGAGATTATTTTCTTCCCAATGATGAATCCCTCCATGTTTGGGATCGAAGCACCACCTCAAAAATCACCATTTTTTCGAACCCCAAAACAAGCTTCACCATCTCCTTT
>AYJT01086810.1:0-15679 GCA_001278415.1 Ocimum tenuiflorum | reverse complement strand
GGTGGTATCGTGCTCCTGAACTTTGTGGTTCCTTCTTCTCCAAAGTAAGTTACCATGTCTGGAATTAAGAGTATTCAGATAGAGCCTACATGTTTAGTCTTCTCCAACTGTTGAGGGTTCTTATTATATTTTTCTTTTGAGACACAATCACCTGGGGTTACTGTCATTTTTATCGTATACAATAAAACTACGGTCTTAGTCATTGTGTTGGTGTTCCATTTATATTCTGCATCCTTAATTTCCTCAAATCATGTCAGCCATTTATGGAAAAGTTAATGTGGTTGATTTCCTAAAAGGTTTTTATTATTATTTTTTGGCAGTATACTCCTGCTATTGATATCTGGAGCATAGGATGCATATTTGCGGAAATGATCACTGGTAAACCGCTGTTTCCTGGGAAGAATGTGGTCCACCAGTTGGAGCTCGTAACCGATCTTCTTGGTACTCCTTCAACAGAAGCAATTTCAAGGGTTTGTACCTTCATAACGACTCACTTAACTTGTCTTGTCACTTGAAGTATTTGTTTGGTGTTTCCTGGAGCTGACAGACATTTTATTCAAAATGCTAAATTCTTTTCCTGTTTATAGATTCGAAATGAGAAGGCCCGAAGATATTTGAGTAGCATGAGAAAGAAACCACCTGTGCCTCTGTCACAAAAGTTCCCGGATGTTGATCCTCTTGCTCTTCGCCTACTTGAGCGTCTCATTGCCTTTGATCCCAAGGATCGTCCATCTGCAGAAGAAGTAAGGTTTCCTCTAACAATGTGTTTATTCATTGTTTCAGCTGCCATAACTATTCGCTTATTTTCAATGTGTCTGCGTAGGCACTGGCAGATCCATACTTTTACGGGTTGGCAGATGTGGAGGATGAACCGGCAACTCAGCCTATCTCAAAATTCGAGTTCGAGTTTGAAAGAAGAAAGCTAACGAAAGAAGATGTGAGGGAACTGATCTACAGGGAGGTACGAGCATTTATAGTTCGCTGTGTATGATATTATACTCGCACTAGCTGTTACTTACGTTGTATCTTAATTAAGCAAACAGATCTTGGAGTATCATCCCCAGATGCTCCAGGAGTACCTCCGTGGCGTGGACCAGATTCACTTTATGTACCCAAGGTCTGGCAATTAAAAGAATTTTGTGTCAACTCTGGTTTGACACAAAAAAGTCATAATGTCATCGTTCTTAATTAAATACATGTCATTTATTTCGGTTGCTTTTCTTTTCTTTTCCTTGTAATTATATGTGAATTTGCTTAGCTTTGGCTTGTCTGATTAACTGGATATGTCAATGTAATTTGGATTATGAGGGATGGCACTCATGAATAAAAATCTATCATGTTTCAGTGGTGTGGACCAGTTTAAGCAACAATTTTTCCGCCTTGAGGAACAAGTGGGAAAAGTGGGTAGACCGCCAATGAGAAGACGTTATGCTTCATTGCCCAGGTAAAAGCTTCGTTGCAGTAGCTTGATCATGGTTTTAGTTAGCTTGTTAGATGTAATACAATTTGGTTGCAGGGAACGTATATGTGGGCTGATTGATGAGGGTACTGAGCAAAGTGACTCGAAAAGTCAAGCCATGGTGCCAATACCACGTCCAATCCTTCAGAGTCCCAAGAATTCATTGGATATCAAAAGTTCAGCAGAAGTTCCAAAGACCAATGCAAAAGCTAGGAAAAACGAGAACAAGAAATCATGCTACAGCGCCCGTTGCCTGTTGAGAAGCGATAGCATCAGTGCTTCCAAATGCATTGGAGTAGAAGGAGGAGCCAATTACCTTATGTGAGGTTAGTGAATAGCAACTTCAGCTTTGTGAAATGCTCAATTCATTATTTAGAGCCTTATTTATGGCTTCCAAATGTAACCGGCTTTGTGTTTCTGCTTTGAAAATTAGTTATACGAAGGTTACTTAGGATCAGATCGTGACTGCATCTCTATTATGTAGAAGCTGGTTGATTGAGTCACCTACATTTGCTGGAGGGGTGTTTCCAGGCAGAAATTAAGCAATCTGCTTGAGTGCAACATTCTTGATTAATTTAAGCTTCTGTCCTTGTTAGGTGAATTGTGTGGGTGTGTGTGTGTGTGTGATTCAGTTGCTGTTGACTATTTATAGTTGTAATCATGTAACATTCGTCAGGACAATGTATTTCATTGATGAGATGCTGTCATGAAAAAGATTTGGAGCTTACATTTATAACGTCTCAGTGTGCAACAATCTTTATCCTCCACCCTCATTCTTGACATACAGGGTTATTCTTTTCATACCGTAATAATTATGATTATTTTATTTACAGTCAACTGTTCAAGTTTGAGGGATGCAATATAAACATCTTTCTAATGATCTTAAAGACTAGTTCGAGTTTACAAATTGTTTAATATTTATTTTACTTAAGTTCAAGCAAAAAACTGATTAAGTTTGATTATTTTAATTTTCTCCAAGTGAGAATATTTATTAATAAACTGATTGAGACTCCGAAACAAATTTATGGGAGTTTACATTAGAGCGATTTTCTTTTCTGAAAAATCACGCTATCAAGTTTCACATCTGAACCCACAAGCAAACTGATTCGCCTAATAGTTATTCAAAACGAATTTGTGATTTCAAATTACAAAACTGGTGATTTTCGAACCCCAGCCAAATCGAACGAAAAATTAAATCATATATATTGATTAGATTTTCGAATGAACCATAATTCTTGAGAAAGAAAAAAGTTGAACAATTTTAAAAGCTCTATGTATTTTTTTTTCCACCGCTACAAAGCTGAAAACATGACGCACAGAGCTTACTCAATCTCTGTCGTAATCTGCCAATTACAGATAAACTACATTTGAAAAGGACACAGGATAACTTCAATTGGACAACATTTTATGATGATAAAGATAACCTTTTTTACAACAAAGATAATAACTTTGCCCACTTTTTTATACAAACGTCGCGACAAAAGATGACTTACATTAGTTGAGAACAATTTTTTTGTACGATAGAGGTGACTTATATTTGATAATTGAGGTAAAACGGCATTTAGAAAAGCCCTGCGATGTTGATGAAATTTGAACAAATACACCATTCGCGCGATTTTCCTGATCGATTCAATATAGAGTGAAATTAAAATCGAATTGTAATGGCGTTTGGAGGCGGGTTTGCGAAGAGGACCAAGCTCGACAATCAGTAAAAAAGCAAAATTAATTACTTTTTCAGTTGAAAATCGAATCGGAAGCGCAAAACCGTACTATGATGCCATTGTTGATGTAAAGGCTAAAACATGGAGGGCAGCCTGCAGAAAACCTGCAGGGATTTTCAGAGCCACGAACAATTATTTGTTCAAGCTCTCCCCTGTTTTTGCATTTCAGCCTAAATTAATATTTCATATGCAAGAGAGAATTTCGAAGCTCAAACCATCGAAATAGAGGATCGCGTTCGTCGTCTGCGGCGTAGTACCTCATAAACCCTAATTGCTTGGACGGGAGAGTTGGGCCTCTATTTATACTGCTCCGAGATCCTTCTACTCTGATATTTCTTTTTTTTAGAAGGATTCTTTTGCTAATTTTTGAAACAGTAGGGAGTAGTTTGTAATTTCCGCCATACATTTATTTAATGTACTATTTGCATTTGCTGCTGTTCAACTGTTTGAAGGGTTTCATCCTGGTGTTTCATTCTCTAATTCAAAATTAAATAATAGTTTTAATAATAGTGACATGAATCAATATAAAAACTAATTATGACATCCTAACAAAAATTTACATTTTAAAAAATAAAAAAATCGTGATATGAATTAATTAACTTTAATTACTACATGCAGTGGCAAGAGTTTGAGTCTACATGAGACATCACGGTGGGGTTTATTATAATATTGTACTTTAGTTTTAAGAGATACATACATATAACCAAATTAGAAAATAGAAATAGAACATATTATACTTTACTTTTAAGAGATATATTCATATAACCGAATTAGAAAATAGAAATAGATTACTTTTAAGAGATATATACGTATAACCGAATTAGAAAATAGAAATAGAACATTGTATGAAATAAAACTTCGTATTCGGAACATACGCGCATAATTTCTTACGAGATTGGGTATTATTTATAATATACGCGTGATTTTAGGCATGCGAGATTTGAATTTTAGAATTCACTAACATTTTTCAGAACATGACCGGCAAACATGTGATGTAGAATGACTAGAAAAGCACCTTAAAAGCAAAAGTTAGGTCTTGCAAGAACAACAGTTTGTCGGGCTCAAAATGAATAGATTTCCTCAAAATAACTCAAAACTTTCATTTATTCGAAATAACATACCTGCAAAATAAAGTAGACTTGATAGATACGTACATACATGCGTGTATCTATAATTTCATGTGAACGCTTCACATTTCCTGCATTCGTTCTTTCTAGGTTCAAACTTCAAACTTTCTATGTATGTGTGATAAAGGAATAAACTGAAATTAATTCAATTAATTATATACATACAGCCAAAAACTTGCGTTAGACCCGCCTAAATGATTTACACGGTTCCAAACCCATACCCTTCTCCTTGGATCATAAACTCAAACTCGCGTAAATGATTTATACAGTCTAACCGGAGACCAGTTCGTACATATATTATTCAAGTCACAGCCATCTCCTTTTCTGCATGGAACTTATATATATCGATGGGAAACTAAGTTTATTGACAATAATTTGATTATAATTTATGTCATTCATAATGATGTATACAAGGCTTCCAGAATAATAACAATAGTTTTGTTGACAGTGAAAAAGATTTGATAAGATAACACTTTCGGCGTGGTGCGGTTTGGGATTTTGATAAGCACACAGGGATATGCAGGGGAAACTGTTGCAAATGAGTCGTCTGATTTACAATGAGATATAGAAATATATGACGATATTTTATTAAGATAACATTTTTTATTACGACACGATATGAAAGATTTTAATATTTATATTTATTTACTTGTACTGAATTTATACTAATTTACTGATTTAACAGTGGCAAAATAATTTATATTTTACACTTTTAGGTTTCTCTCTTTTTTTATTGATTCTATCGTATATTATCTCTAATTTCTAGTATTTTAGTTTTATTTATTATTATTAAATATGGTTTTCAATTTTGAAATTGTAAATTTTAATAATTAATTAAAATTGAAAATAAATAATTTTATTACTTAAGATAAGATTAGTCAATCTTATCTAATATTTATAATTTCTTACTTGTACTCTGTGTATTTATATTACTATTATAGCAGCTCTAGAAAGCATGGATGAATATATTGATTGTTCAACTAAATTAAATGAAATGAAAAGGAAAAGAAAATAAATTTTCTTCTTATATATATACACGTGCAGCTTTAATATGAACTAGAGAATCACATGTGGACTCGCGCGAATTGGGAGGGAAAAAGTTTTCTTTATTCGGTCACAAGTTTTTAATTTGAGGGTCAAGTTTGAATTTTTAGTTCTTTTGAAACCGTCAACATAATATTCAAATACTGATCAAGAGTTATAAACTTAAAATTATTCAAAATTTTTGTCTTTTTTTTAATTACTACAATAGTTTTTTTAGAAATGATTAATACAATAGTGTACTTCTCTCCCTCTCTCACAGAGGAATAACATATTATATTCTTTTACTGGTTGTCTTGACTAGTATTCCCTAGTGTAATAAGTGGAAAGAATTTTCTAATTGGCTAAATTTTGTG
The DNA here is from genome assembly GCA_001278415.1 of Ocimum tenuiflorum. NCBI lineage: Eukaryota > Viridiplantae > Streptophyta > Magnoliopsida > Lamiales > Lamiaceae > Ocimum > Ocimum tenuiflorum. The sequence continues at coordinate 9,975 of AYJT01086810.1, read as the reverse complement.
CTATTTGATCATTCTTCTTTTTATCCTTTTTAATCTCTTTTACCGGATGATGGATTTAGAATTTGCCTTATAATTATAAATTTGCAAGAAACAACAAGTTATAATGATCAAGTTTTCGAAATGCAAAATACTAATTCAAAAATTTTTTTTGGCACATGAAGATGACTAGTTAACCGCCATCAAACCAGAATATAATGCGGGCGAGCAATCCCCACAAATATTGTAATTAAGTCATATTTTGACTTGCTTCGATCGTAGCTCCAATTCTCAATAGCCACATGGAATTTGCGCCCCCAAGCGACGCGAGGCAATCCGCCAAAACACCAACTCAATTTAACGGGCATAAAATTCTCATAAGATATCTAATTTTAGGAGATATGGAGCCTACAAAGGATTTTTACGGCCTCAAATTAAAATGTCCAAAATCAATTCTTTGAATTAGTTCTCAACACGTATACTATTAGGAATATCAATTCCTTCTCCCATATGAAATTCTAAAATAAATCATAATTATTTTGTTCCTATATATACGACATCAACACGCACCAATCAAAAATTCAAGATTGAATGTGTTTGCCAATCATTTCACCAGCTGACTCATGGGCCGACAAATCAGGCTCAAACAAGGGGCCCCTGCTGCTTTAATTTGTCACACCAACACTAATCCAAAATAAAGAAAGTATTAGTGAGGATCTAATTCCTACATAATTAATTAATAAAATATGCTATCCACGCAAAAAAAAAGGCCCTCAAATCAAGAAAAACCGCTTTCCAAGTATTGAATCATGATATATTTATATATGTTAATATATGTATATAGTGTTTCAACAACTCCCCTTATTTAATTTTTGACCTTTTGGACACTTAATTGCCTTTCTACATTTCCTGTCTCCTTTCGCCTTTTACTTTTGTCTGAATATATATCATTCAAGATCCCACAAATTCTTCTTGTCTCTCTACACAATATATAAATTCCCCCATAATTACTGCTCCTGTCTTCCTCTTCTTCCTCTTCTAATTATTGTTTGCAGATTTCATGGAGATCTTGCCTCGTAATACCACTTGCTTGGACTTATCTATTGCCATGCCTGGTTTCTCTCCTCCATCTTTGTCATCTTCAGGTCACACAATCTCTCTCACGGTGGATCGATCGAGTTGTTTTCTTCTTTCTTTTTCTTTTTGTTTTTTGGGTAATTACCCTTTAATTTTTTCTGTTTTAGCTTGCTGGATCAAGTCATCTATATCCTAATTCAATCCTCCTCTCCAGTTGAAAGGATTAGGGTTTTGGAGGAGAAGAAAAAATGATGTGGGATATCGATTTTCCCTTTATTTTGATGTTCCATGCTATTGTTTTCCTTTTAACTTTCATTTTCTTTGCATGGTGATAGCCAATCATGAAGGAGTGTGATTCTTTTTTTAATTTCAAAGATCCATATATTTATAGAGTTTAATTTTGTGCATGGTATATAAATAGCATACAGAGAATTTTCTACTTTTCTCAAGTGAATAAATATTATCTAATATGCGACGAGTGAAATCACAAACTGGTAGATGACGTAGGTGAGGATATTTATACGTATAAACTAATTAATATTGTTAATTTGGACGTGAAATAATATAGGTGCAGCTAAAGGTGGTGCTGCAATAAAATTACTGGACATAAATGAAGCGCCTTCAAGATCACAAGAAGAATGCATGGTGGAAGATGACGACGAGGAAGAAAACCCGAATAGGTACGGGTACGGGGCAGGACCGAGAAAGAAACTCCGGCTTACAAAAGAGCAGTCTCAACGTCTTGAAGAAAACTTCTTGCAAAATCCCACCTTAAACCCTGTAAGCCCAACTTGCACGAGTAAATAGCAAAATTAGTCTCACGGCATAGCACACAGCCCCATTTTCTTTTGATCCCAATCGGTTAACGTTTAGTCCCGCGCTTTTAGTTTGATCCCAATTGATCAATCATTTCTTGCACCTTTAGTCCCATAACAGACGAGTCTCACTCACACAAATAATTTGCAAAACTAGTCTCATAGCACACAGTTACATTTTATTTTGATCCCAATCGATTGATCATTTCTTGCACTTTTAGTCCCAAAACAAGTTGATTGTGACCAGAAAAGCCGGCCACTTGCACGAGCAAAATAGCAAAACTAGTAATCACATTTTATTTTGATAGAAATCCATTAACATTTAGCCCCTTAGTTTTATTTTAATCTCATGACCATTTCTGGCACTTTTACCCCCGAAACTAGTCAATTGGGACCAGTGCTTTTCCTCGCCTTTAGGGCCAAATGCAAATAGATTGAGATCAAAAGAAAATGAAACAACTAGTTTTGGTAGCTTTTTTACTCTCACTTGCACATACATGTAATGATTAAGTATAAGCAAGTTAGTTTTTGGCATTGCAGAAAGAGAAGGAGGCTTTGGCAATGGAATTGAGATTGAAGGCAAGGCAAGTGGAGGTGTGGTTTCAAAACCGTAGAGCAAGGTATATAATTCTTGGATTTGAGTTTGACCTATTCATTCTTCATTTATTTTAGAATAATATGTATTTGTTTGGGGAAAGAATATTAGGATTTGTTAGTAATGCGAATATGGACAAGTATTATTGCAACCTGAATCAGATTCTACACATGTTGGTCAAATCTCAAAGCTGAAAGTGATTTATATTTTCTACGTGTACAAATTAATCACATAAGCATCAAATTACCTTTTTATTCTACCTCTAAATTCCAATGGTTGAGTTCACATTTATGACAAGCAAAGCAACATTTTTGTTGCTTTGTAGAATTTTTGACTTTATTTCCTTTTCTTTTACGTATGTGTGCGTATTTGGCCAAAGCAATCAGTAAGAGAATACAATTTGAAACTGAGTGACACGACTTTAATTTTTTCAAGCTAAATTGTATATTTGGTCTAGAATATACAATTTGTTAATTTATTAAAAGATTTGGGGTTTAAAATTCAAAAGCTTGTAATATTTCACGGTAGTTGGGAATCAAAGTATGCATGATTATATGAATTGATTTGATAGGCTCCGCCATTTTGACAAAAATGTTAGGGCGTTAATGCGTCTTTGAATGGGAGAAATATGTAATATTTTGATGTCGCAACTTTGAGTTAGTTATTTTGACAAGATAGGCGTTACATACAGTTACGGTTATGGTCTTGCATGTGAATATGTATTAACGTGCGCGTTCAAGTTAAAAGTGACTTAGTGTGGAAACAAGCAGCTCTGATGAATGCATGATGCAATCTTATTATTCAGCCCGTGATGCTAGTGTAATTGTATAATCATATTTTATTCATAATTAATAATTACAATTTGGTGATCATGTTGCTTAATCTTACTGATTAACAAAGTAAAGCTCTACATTAAACACAGGAGCAAGATGAAGCAAACAGAAATAGAGTGCGAGTACTTGAAGAGAAGGTTTGTAGCACTGACCGAACAGAATAGGAGGCTGCAAAAGGAGGTGGAGGAGCTCCGCTCTGTGAAGGCCGTGCCGCCCATCGGCCTCCAACCTCCGCCACCAGTCTCCGCCCTCACAATGTGTCCTCACTGTGAGCGCGCCGCCGCCACCTCATCAGAGGGTAAAGTCGGATTTCTTCAGCGCCGGCGACCTTCCGCCGTAAGTAACAAGTAGTGATCAGCTTTAATTTTCTAATTAGTGAGGCGATAATTAATGTATAATGATATCCGTAGCTTGTAATAGCAGGAAGAAAAAAAACATTATCTTGAATTAGTCTAGCTGATAATGTATATTAGTTATTTTTTCTCTTGATTTATATGAAAGTAAATATGGATTTCTGGACTTAATTAAAACCCCCTCCCCCCAGTTTTCAAATATTTTTTGTTGCGTGACCCAAGTGGGGCCAGTAACATCGCTCCAAAATCGGAAATTGTAAAATTATTAACATCTTATATATACTTCACAGTACGTACGGCTATTCAGAACTATACTTACACATATAATAGCAGAGAGCCAGCTAAAAAGAAAATTAAAGAAGCACTAATAATCGAGTTAAATGTGAAATTCTTTTTAAAAAACTTTGCAAGTTCAACATAACCTGGAACCATTTCAAAATTAATTATTAACTCAACTCCGTGTTACAAATTACTGGGCACCGCCACTCCGATGAGTCATTTTCGACCTGATTGTTTGTCGAGACTGAGACACATCATATAATCTATTATTTTGAATCTCTTCTAGTGATTACTTGATTCTAAATTCTAATCACTATTTATAAATCACTTAAAAGTTAAGATGGCTGTTTGCAGCAAAATTAGTGTTGCAATTATTGAAGTTAGAATTTTAAAATTACAATATCGATCAAATTCGATGGTTTTAATTTCAATTCTTGAATGAATATTTGATTAAGAGAATTAGGACAGGGTAACGTTGTTTAAACGGGATTAGTTATCCTTGGATAATTCATATTAGGCAGGCATATGGGGCAATGTATGGGTTGTGAAGGAGAAATATAGTGGGCCGACAACCCAACATCTACTAATTTTGTAAAGTTTAATGCGACAACTCACGTTGGATCATTTTATTTTTGTAAGAGGAATGGGGTAACGAGTTCAATGCATGCCGCCAAAATCTTGTATGATTGAGATCGAACAACTTAATTTTTTTTCCCTTAAATTAAGTACAGTATTATATTAAATCCTACTCTAATGTCTTCATATAAACTCGAACCGTTAAACTTTAAGATCACGGGAAAGACGCTTATCCACTGCATCCTGAGGTGGTAGACAATCGAATATCATACCATATTAAGTTGTATTCCCAATTTTAGTATTTCATTCCTTTGAATAACAACGATAAATATCACAATTAATTTGTCGTCACGTTTATTTTTCAGTGCAGTGTTTATGGAGATTTTTCCAGTGTTGTGGGGATTTTTCAACAGAACCTGCCGGTTTCAAAGCACCAATTTTATTTTTTCTTAAAAAAAGCACTAATTTTTATGAAAAATACTATCATTAGGCGATAAGAGTACCCTCTTCCTGAATTTTATTTTAATTAATTCATGTAAGGAAGTATATCTTAATGATTTATTTCAAGACTTTCAATATTATTTTGAATAATGAGGATAATCATTAAATGCACTAACTGCAAGATTTATTTTCTAAATTGATTGATAAATATGGCCATAGACATAACTCCACCCTTATCCTATTTCCTTTGTCTCCATCTCCTTGCCTTAAAATCCTTGGATTTATTCATCAAATATGAATTGTTTGAGCTTGAATTAGATAAAAGAAATTACAATTAGAGACACTTCAGTCCCTCTCAATGTCTCTTGCTCTTGCTTTCATACGTACACTAATATTCTCTTCGTCAATGGATATATACTACATTAATAACACAATCATCATCTAAAATTAAAATCAAAATTTCTTGATGCATTGTCACGATCACATATATAATGTAGACCGTACTTTGTTGGAGTAAACTCAGATCTAAGTTTTCATGTACAAAAAATTCGTGACAAGTAATTAATTACCCACATTTCGGCTAGTGGGTTTGGCTATAAATGGGTGAAGCAAGTATATATAATGTACTCAACCCCAACTACACGAGCCTATAATTTATAGCTAAGAAGAAATTTAGTTTTTTCTCGAATATTTGGCTCAAAGTAGTAAAATTGTTTTGAGTTTCACTTTCTTTTGAAGAATAAAATGGTTTGCGTTGGTCCAAACATATTAGTTTAAAATTAAAAAGGATCGTACATTGAGGTAAGCAACCAATCACCAGTCAATCAAAATCACTTTAATTTGTCGTACAATTATTTGGGCCTCAAGATAAATGCTATGAATCCAATTCGATTTAGGTGTTTTTTCCGCCATCTTAATATATAAATTGATATTTATTTATTTCTAATATGAAGATATGACCTTACAATTAGTTGCAAAGAATCAATAATGTTGAAGCTGGAAAATAGTCAATGCACGGATAGACACGAGGGATGTGGGAGGACATGATCCGTGGATCATTTTGGTCACACATTGCCATGCAAAATTCCTTTTAAAAAAAAAAATACATTAACATTTTAAAATATTGAAAACTTTCGAGTGAAGAAGATGAAACTAAATAAGTACAATCAAGCTGTCGATATAGGAAAACAAAAGTAGCAGGTCTTAGACTGCCAGAATGAGTATGAGTTTGGGATGGTGAAAATGAACTATTTAGATCTGCCTAAATAGTTTAGGCGGTCTAATGCAACTTTTGGCTGAACAAAATTAGCATATCATGGTAAAAATCCTTCGACAACAAACACTAAATATACTTGAATTTTTATTCATATATATTGGGTTTTAGGGTTTCTTTCTTCATTTAAGAATGGAACAGTGATTGATTGTATATATCCGTAAAATATATTAATTTGATATGAATTATTGAGGGGATGTAGTATTCCAAGCTGGTGTAGGGACTGGGTTTGAAGGGGAAGTTTGGCTCAAAGTTTATGGATTTTCTTTAATTCTCTGAAAAGGGAAAAAGGCAAATGGACCCTCACAAGATTTTAGAAATCAAAGTCCAAATTACTCACACATCAACGTTCAAAATTCTTTATTTTCCAATATATATTTTGCTACCTGAAAAAATGTCATACTATTCGGTCGCACCTATTTGTGTATGATTAATAAGAATGAAATCTCGTTGGGATTTTGATATTTATTGCGGCCACATCACTATGAAAGTTATGTGACACAAAATAAAAGAATATGGAGAGAAGGTTGATATGAGATTAATGATATTGTAGGTTAACTTATATATCTTGTAAATGGTACTGCCAGGAATTGAATTTGAACTTAATAGTATTCGAGTTCTGAAGTCATGAGTACGAAGCTCGATAAATAAAATTAACTTAGTACAAATTTTGTAAAAGCAATTATACTTTTATGCTTTAAATAGTAATAAGTATTCCTTAACATTGTTAACATACACATATTTTTTGTGAATGAAACTAATTAATCTTTAACAGACAATAATGAAAAATCTAAAATTAAGAAGCTTGTTCATACTTGACCAAGACTCAAATATATTCGTGAACCTCATTTGCTCGATCAATTACATATCACAAAATTCCATACTAGAAATAAATTAGAGTCCCACGCAATCATACACAACCTAACAACTAATCATTACGACAATTCCATAAGTAAGGTTGGGATGAAGAAAATTCAATACACGTCGTCTGAAATGGAGATTAAAAATCAAATTAGTTATACTTTAACGAATTCAATACGTTGATCAACATAGACCAAACAGATATACTGAACGATGCATGTTCAACTATTGAGAAAAGGTGCACGCAAACAAGAAGATAGAAAAGCTCCACACAGACAAAGCACACACAACCACAAACTCACACACCTGTATGTATGTATGTATGTATGAATGCATGCATGTATGTGATGTACGTATGTGAAGAGGTCGTGGTCGATGTCGGGTGAACAACGGACATGGTCTGGTTAGAGGGGGGCCAGCCATGAGTTGGGACCATAATGGTTGGATCTCACACCCAAAAGACTTGCCTTTTGCTATGACAATACAACTTTCATTCACATTTTCGTATATGCATCACTTTACAATTTATGGGCCCCATTGCAATTTATTCCTTTTTCTCGCATTTCTTCTTTTTAATGTTTTTGGTTTCTACCTAAAGGGAAGCTTGTGTTTGTTTTTATGGGCTAACTTCGGTAATTTTGAAATGATCAAGAACCATAATTATTTTTTGGAAGGGAAAATCTATTGTGGTGTAGTGGGTAGTGCCCAGGGGCATACCCAAAGTTTAAACTTTATGGGGTCGAGAGTGTGTACGTGTAGGCAGACGACAACAGGTCTGGTATCGGCGTCGAGACAAAAAGAAAACCTTTTTTCCATCCCAATATTGAAACATTTCCTTTTCCCATCTTCGCTCTTTGTTCTTCTTCGTTTGCGTCGGTGCAAAGGAAAAAAACTACAATCAAATACATACCTATACCTAATAACTGCAAATTTTCGAGCTTGTCTTGGGGTCTGTCGATCCTGTTTGCACGAATGTAGGTCCGCCACTGTTATTGCCCACCACACTCCCATGAAATCGCTGGACCCAGTCAGGGCCTACAGGTGTATGCGAGTGAGGTGGGTAGTACCCACCACCCTGGTATAGAATGTCTCGAGTTCGAATAAACCTAGCTATATCATCATATATACCATGTGGATGGGTCATTATTTACACAAGAATTTCGCTATCGATCACATATATTGATTTGTTTTACATTTCAATACCGTAATAAATGTTGTATGTACCATCAATTGAGAGTGGCCTAATTGTGAAGTGAAGAAGACTATCAATATTTCCTTCCCACGGTGAAAGAGTTTTTATATATATTATATATAGTTCGGTGATTATTGCATGGCGTGAAGTCAATTTTAGTCATTAAACAGGGGAATATGGGCTTGAGATAGACTGGGCAGATGGTCCAGCACGGGAACATGTGGTTAGAATTTAGAGGCCATTTAAGGTGAAAACCAAGTGGGGATTGAAACGGGTAGGCCCATTTTTGGACTTCTCCAAATTTCTTATCCAGAAATTCTGACAACATTGGCTGGGACTGGTTACACTCCATCATAGTATTACCTGGGCACCAGTCGTGTGTTTTCGGCTTCTTACATTTCACCTACAATTTTAATTAAAGCAAAATTATCCCTCTATATTTTTACCAGTAGAACATATTTCATACTTTTTCACTCCAGCAGTAGAATAATTTTTCCCCTACACAAAAGGATGTGTTTTGTCCAAGTAAAAGTAAACTGTACATCACATACAACATGGATGCTAATGAGTAAGATCCAACCCTATCAAGACGTCAGGATAGATTTCTTTAACGAATGTGGGATAAATTTCTCTTTTAGCAAGTAGTAGGATTTGGATCCTCTACTGTGGCAACTGACAACCTCCCACCATCCATCAAGATTTTATTTTTGTTTTGATTTTTCGTAAATCCCGAATAATATGAGATACGTGATTTCTTGGATGCAATATGATGTTAGAGGTAATGCTCAACCTTGATCGGTGTTAATGTAATTTCAGCCTCTGTCTGCCTTCCTGTACCGAAAAAAAACAGTAACTCAGATTGTGGGCCTGCAATTTTCTTGTTGAATCAATCTATTGACAGTTAATGCCGATGTCACTACATTAGTCCAACACCTCCTCCTTCCATTCCATATCCATATATAGCACTTCTCAGACATCCCTCCCTATATATACGCTCAAATTATATACATTATCTTCTGCATTTACAGTCTGCTCTTACTCACTAAACTTCACTTCTTCCTCCTCCTCCTCCTCCTCCAACTGATTAACTAACAACCAAGAGAAAATCAAAAGAAAATGATTACCTGGCACGATTTGTACGTTGTGCTGACTGCGGTTGTACCTCTGTACGTTGCCATGATTCTGGCCTACGGCTCCGTGCGGTGGTGGAAGATCTTCACGCCGGATCAATGCTCCGGCATCAACAGATTCGTCGCCATCTTCGCCGTCCCGCTCCTCTCCTTCCATTTCATCTCCAAAAACAACATCTACACCATGAATTTCCGCTTCATTGCCGCCGACACTCTGCAGAAGGTGATCATGCTCGGGGTTCTCGGCCTGTGGGCTAATCTCACCAAAAATGGCAGCCTCGAATGGTCCATAACCATATTTTCTCTCTCTACTCTCCCCAACACGCTCGTGATGGGCATCCCGCTGCTCATCGCCATGTACGGCGAGTATTCCGGCAACCTCATGGTGCAGCTCATCGTGTTACAGTGCATCGTCTGGTACACGCTACTACTGTTTTTATTTGAATATCGCGGCGCGAAGATGCTGATATCGGAGCAGTTCCCTGAGACGGCGGCGTCGATCGTGTCGTTCAAGGTTGAATCCGACGTCGTTTCGTTGGACGGTCAGGATTTTCTGGAGACGGACGCGGAGATT
>AYJT01086776.1:0-13546 GCA_001278415.1 Ocimum tenuiflorum | reverse complement strand
GCCAGAAGTACGTTGACTTACCATCCCGTATCAAGTGCCTTGCTCCTTTCCTCAACATCGACCACACTTTTCGGATCGAGTTCCTAACAGCGGATCCCTTATTTGATGGAAAATCGGACAAAAGGTTTATAGTCGTCCTCCCATACTTCGCCTTCAACACCTTAACCCATAAAGCATCGGGTTCGGTCATCAGTTTCCACCCCAATTTCATAATTAAGGCTTCATTCATTTTTCTTTGATGTCGTAATCCCAACCCACCTTCTAATTTGGGTCTACAAAGATCATTCCATGCAACTAAATGAGTCTTCTTAGTAGTCGTTGAGCTGCCCCATAAGAACCGCCTACACTTCTTCTCAATCAGGTCGCAAACCGCCGCTGGAAGCATCACGGTTTGCATGGTGTACGTGGGAATAGTACTAACCACTGCTTGGGTGCAAGTATATATTATACATATTCTTTTTTACGTTAGAAAAGCAAACATTAATCGCTCCACTAACTCTTAGTGCGGGAATTGAGAAGCATTATACCACAAGAAACTCAAGAAATTATTTATCTTTTTAAAATAAAACTATAAACCCTTCACATCTGTTGACTATATTATGTAAGATGAGTATTTATGCGTATTTACCGCAATCATAAAATTATCTTGAACTTTAAATTATATAATTTTCTCATTTCTAATTCAGTTTAATGAATAATATACTAATTAAATTAAAGTTCTTTTCGTACCTAGCTAGTTTTTACTTTTTAATATCTTTGAATGTCGTATATCTTGAAGAAATGCAAACGAAATAAATGCAAAATATTTGGTTTTCAAGCAAATAAATGTGTTGCGATTAATGTTAATTATTAGCCTGGCTCTAGGATTTCTCCATTCTTCTTATATGCTTTAGCTAATTCAACACCCTTATGATGTCCAGACTCTACATAGTCATATCAATACTTAATTATACATTAAATTGTCGATCCTCTCACTTAAATATAACAGATTACACGTAAAATCTTATAAACTGATGCTAGAAATATGCACCGAATGAATATTTATCACTAATATATAAAAGTTAGAGAGTTAACAGACATGAATATCATAACAAAACATAAGCATTGATGAATATAATATTTATTTAACTGACGAAAGTAAGGTCGAAAAGTTTAAATGCTTTTCTATGGTGGACCATAAGGCTGGGCTGGGCTGACCCTTAGGCTTCTTTACTTTTTCGGGCAATCCGTATCCTATAATTTTTTATCGAATAGCTTTATCTAATACTTATATTTATATGACACCTCATTTTCTTGAAAATTAGTTAGGATATAATAAATTTTGTAATATACAATCTTATTCTTATAATCCCATCACGACACCATCCAAAAAGTTAGGGAATTGGAGATTTTGCAGTGATGCTAAAATCCACATTAAAAGTTATTACAATAGGAATTATTTATAACATTAGAAAAACAAATTCTAAACTGAGGAAAAGAAATTATAACGGCTGAGGTGGCATGCTGTGAGAAGGTGGAGAGTATATTAATATACTATAGATGGGATATACTTTCATAATTCTGAAACTAATAAAATAGCATAATTTTTAAAAGTTGGGAATAAATAATCATAATACCCTTATATGTTTTGTGTTTATTTTATACATTTTTATTAAGTTTCATCGATGTCACTAAATGTATGAAAATAATTTGTAATATAGTTATACTAATATTTAACAATGATTTAAAATTCAATTATATCTTTGAATAATCAATAAATATATGTATAATTTCTTATGTATTTATAATTTTTAGATAAAATATTGTCTGTGTTATGCACGAGTATAAAAAATCCTACCTTATTATTAAATACGTTAAGTACATTCTTACTCGAATTAGATTGACGATCTAATTTTCTTTGCACTAAATACATGTCGAGAGTAAATAAAAATAATATATACGATGACATTCAAATTTTATTAGTTTTTTTATTGTGTTTGATTTTTAGAATAGAAGAAGTCCATTCTACATTATTTTCCCATAAGACATCAAATTCTTGATGGGTATATTCGTCATTTAACGCAGGAACATTGCCCTAAGCCCTCAACTCTGTATCAAGCTTCTTCCTCCTGTTTACTTACAGTGGTGTTCATCGGAAAAAAAAATAAACAAATTGAAGGAATGGGGAGGGAGATGAACCAGAATCAGCAGTCGGAGATGTCCTACACGGTGGAGCAGCTCGTCTCTGTCAATCCTTACAATCCCGACATCCTACCCGATCTCGAGAACTACGTAAACGAACAAGTGAGCCGCTCCACCTTTTTTTTTTCCCGAAATGGAGTTAAAAGTGCGTTTCAGAATTCCTTTTCTTATTCGTGATTTGCGCGTGAAAATGACTTCTGTGTTTATTCGACTCATTGCCGTTTGCTGAATTCATAATTATGTGAACCTCATTTAGTTTTGATTTGATAATTGAATTTCAGGTTTCTTCGCAAAATTACAGTTTGAATGCAAATCTATGCCTTCTCCGTCTCTACCAGGTCTTTTTGTCTTCTATTTTTCATTTGATTCCCTTGTCTGCAGTAATTCCTTGTATATGCATCGATGATAGTACTTCTCACTTGAATTTATTGTTGTTGTTCTTTCTTCAAAAACTAAAAACCATACAGTTCGAGCCGGAGAGGATGAGTACTCAGATTGTTGCTCGCATTTTGATCAAGGTAAGTTAAGTTTGGCTACAGATGGATAAAATGAACTTTCATACCGTTTTTTCTTTTTTTGTTATTTTTCATTTTTAGATCCTGTCATATAAATATATAATGCGTTGATATTTTTTTCAGGCACTGATGGCAATGCCCGCACCAGATTTCAGCCTGTGCCTCTTTCTGATTCCTGAAAGAGTGGTACACTATCTATTTACTTAATCCCAGACCATAATTGCTTACACGTTTTGACTGATTTCTAGAGAATAAAGCTATCACCAAATATGCTTCCAATCTGCCTGCACAAGAATATGTGATGATAATTATTTTCCCGTACCGTGAAGTATCTCGTGGTTACTTATATTCACAAACTTAATGAGCCAATGTTTCATTACTTCTTGTTTGAATTTTGCACATTACTCTGGGAATTATAGGGTGTGAGTATTCTAATATCATGTCACTTTTTTGTGGCGCAAATATCAGCAAATGGAAGAACAATTTAAGACTCTCATTGTTCTCTCGCACTACTTGGAGGTAAGTTCATCATCTTTGTTTCTTGCTGTTCATGAACATTCTCCTTTTAACTATATGATGATTTATAATGCTTCACTTACATACTTTTATCATTTACAGACTGCTAGATTCCATCAGTTTTGGGATGAAGCTGCTAAGAGCCGTCACATGTTAGAAGTTGTCCCAGGTATATGAAATTAGCCACTGAAATCTTTATCTTTGGGTTTCCAATGTAACAATATGCAAACTATGAATTTAGATGAAACTTCTCTGCTGTGTGATACTGTCATATTGTCTTCAATTCCTTCAATTGCTAGGAAGAGCATTTTGTCATTTCCAATAAAAGATAGGCATGCTTTTTTATACTAACATTCGAATGGAAACCTTCGAGCACATTTCATTTTAGCTACTGACATTGTTAGCTTAATCAGGCTTTGAGCAAGCAGTTCAATCATATGCAATTCATGTCCTTTCAATAACTTATCAAAGAGTTCCAAGATCTGTTCTTGCTGAGGTATGGTTCACTGTCTGGAAATCTACTTTGTTGGCTCTACCAAAGATGGTTCTGTTTCTTGCCAAACACGAACTATCTGTTCTGAGTTTCTGAATCTCACAGGCTATCAACATCGAAGGTCTGGCCCTAGACAAGTTCATTGAGCATCATATTACTAACTCTGGTTGGTCTATAGAGAAGAATCAGAACAGGGGTCAACTTATCATCCTTCCTCACAATGAGTTTAACCAGCCAGAGCTTAAGAAAAGCACTGCCGATGGGATTCCGTTGGAGCATATTACCCGAATCCTTCCAATTCTGGGCTGATCTCTGCTGCGGAGATACTTGTTTTGGCAGTGATGAATTTGGATTGAATTTTGGCCATTCTTTTGATAAAATGCATATTCATGATTTCTTTGCTACAGCACTATATATTTTAAATAGACTGGAACTGCAGTGCTTTGATCAGGCTAGACCTGTTTGAGCTACTAGTTATTTTCAGTTGTACCATAATATTATGAAGTCTACATTTTTACATGCAAAAGCTCACATTTCCATCCATTTTGCATATTCTCGTGTGCTTTTTCGGTTACTTGGTTGATCCATAAAGTGTCTTCTGCTGTTAGTAAATTGACTAATCGGGTCACCACCTCGAGGTGCAGTGGTTAGCATCTTTTCCATGATCTTAAAGATTAAGGATTTGAGTCCATTTGGGGACATCAAGGTGAGAATTGTTTAATATTGTACTTAAATTTAAAAAAAAAATAACTAATTGAATTTCGAAGCAAAATTTGTCGGTAGAACAAGTCGATAAAAGAATAAAATGAGTCGAGTTTGGACCAACTTTTATAGTGCGAGTGTGATGGTCATTGAAAACATTGCAATGACAATGTTAAAAATGCACACACGCCAACGAGGAATGGTGATCAAATCAAGTAGTGCATGAAACTCTTGTCAACCTAAAAAAAAAAAAAATCAGTAAACAACTGAATTTTCACGGATAAGTTCAAATCGCGGTATGTAGATTTAGATATTTAATATCTATTTATTTATATTTGGGATATAATTAAATTTTATTTCTTAAAATAAATAAATAAATAATTGATATTTGATATATTTAATATTTGATTAAATCTTTCAAACTTATCCAAAAATAAGGGGCGCAATGAGAAACTGACACGAGGCGATCTCATCAAATAAATCAAATCATGGATAAGCCCAAATCGGCCCACAATTCTCTACGGACTCCTATAAATAGAGGTGTCGAAAACACAATTGAAACACACATTAAAAGTAGAAGCACACGCTGAAGGAGGAGGTGCTCACACATTCTCTCAACATCTCCAAGGCACATTCAAGGCATTCAAGTGGAGATTCAAGTTGTTCTTTGTGAAAGGCGACGCGTTCTCACCAAATTCAACTCAGATCCGACATTCGATCCGGAATCAAGGCTCATCTGCCCCCGATAAACGTTTTCAAATCCTCAAATCATTGAAGACAAAGATCAAAGTTCAAATTCACCAAGAACGACGATAAATTCTTCATCAAATTCAAGCCAAGTCCAGCGCTTATGATGATATGCATTTTTTTTATAAATTTAGGTTGCAAGCTCCATTGATTTAAATAGAAATTCGCGGTGGGAATATCTTATCTTGTTATTGTTTTTCCCATGTAAAAACGCTGTGAACATCCCAATAAAATTATTAATGAGTAATCTACGCTTCTTAGAATTAATATTTCGTAAGTCGTAATTAATTTTTAGGTGGCTTGGACAGCAAAACCAAAATATGATACATGGAGAGACAATTCATGAATATGTATTATAATTTATAAGTTTGTTCAAACTTTTCTAAAATTACTATATTCAGGAATATGCTTTAAAATTCACCATTAGATATAGCATGTTAATAATGTGTACATTTTGATTTAACATTTTTAACTGAACCCGTGTCAAAATTATTTTCCAAATTCCGACACTTTTATTGTCTTTTGTTTTGATTGATATGTTGTTGTACATTATTTTAAAATTTCATTAGATCCTTCTCTTACTTATTTGATATATTCTATAGACAAACGACATAAACAAGTACGAGAATAATAATCGGTTTAACAAATCTGAACAAGGCTGTCCCGTTATGAAGAAAATGGATCTTTTCTTTTTGAGTAATTCCAATTCCCCACAACTTATATTTCCGGCATACCCTCTACTAAAATTTTTCTGGGCCATCTAAAACTTATAATCAAATAACAACCTTACAATTTGGGCCGTCGAAAGTTTATACTAGAATGGGGCAGGGGCCGCGCGGACGCAGGCCCCCTCTACCACAAATTATGACGTAGGCTCGACCACTAGGGCCGACCTTAGGCGGGCGCCCCTCCCGAGTGCAATGGAGGTCGCCAACCTAGGCCATGGGTCTTGTTGATCGCCCATCGACCCCGTCCAGGTAAGTATGTAACAATGTTGGATGGGCCTCTCTTTTATACAAACACTCTTTCAAAATCTTTTCTCATGCAGTCGATGTGGGACTCTCGTTTCTTAAATTCCCATTCTACAATCTACAAGCTTGCAACAGTTAACGGGCATCATCCATCCTAGTTTAAGGCGTATATAATAATATAAGAAAAATTTTAAGCTTCGAATTAAATCTAAACACCACCAAACTCGTGGAAACTAGGTTGCACAACTGAATATTGGCGAGACTATAAAGAAGATGGATTTCGTTCATTAGGTATAGCTTTTATCATATGGGGAGCAAAGACAATGGCTCTGCATTGTACTTCCATTATTTCTCCAAAAATAAATTAAACTAAAATTAAAAGTGGCGTGGTATTTAGATTATTGAAAAGTTAACAGATACAGTGGATGATATGTTCATTTCTTGAGGCTATGTTAAAGTATAGAAGTAGGACTCGCTGCATCTCCAGCTCCTCTTTGATAATGACACTTTCTTCCTGGGACATCTTCGTTTCACAATTAACTTCACTGAGAAATTAAAGCCGATGCAGAAATCATGAATGTAAGATCCACTTGTGCCTCGAGCAGCAAGGCGATTGGAATTTTTTGTCAGCTGCTGCATGTCCCTTCTTCCTTCCGTTTCTGAAAGAGCTTTGTTGCAGTCCATCAATCCAGCTCCAGTTTCCTCAACTGGTGCAGCAGAAACCACAGCTTTCAGGTTACTTTGACAACGGAGGCAGGCATACTTTGTAGAAAATATGACAACAAACAAGTCATGATTAACAAGGTTTAGAAATTCTGATCTTCACTTTTTTATATGAAACTATTTTTATGCTATCCACCGCTGCTGACGACAAACTATAAACAAGAATTTAAAACATCAGAGAATGGGGAATCCTTGGACAAATAAAGAGTGAAGTAATCTTATTCATCGTTACGTATTATGAAAAAAGCATGCAGTACTATGCGTTTATAGTTACTCATTTACAGTTTCTTTGGCTCCTTCCTGCATGGCTTACAGATGTTGAAATTAACTGATTTAGCAAAATCTTGGCTTTTGTTTTCCAAAGCGTAGAGGACAAACATGCATCTTCAGTATTATATTCTCTCCGATTGTTGCAATGGTTTGGTTCAGTTAACCACTACCTTATCATCCCTGATAAATGGCTGCTCCAGTAAGACAAGCTTCCTTATCAACGATCTTGGATCTTCCTTGTGCATTTTTTGAAGCCACTTGCATGGCCGAGTCCTCAACCGATTCTCTCAAAATCTCACCTCGAACAACAAAATCTCACCTCGAACAATTCACCTCTATTAGGACACCAATCCTGCTATCATGGATATATGAACCAATCCTCCCTTCACCAGTCGCGCTAGCTAAACCATTCTTAAACTTTACAGCCATCATTCCTAAATAACAAGAGAAATTTACTAAATTTGTAGAAAGAAATCATAGAAAGGCAATAATAGTATTAAAATTATACTATTTGTTTTAATATTAGAACCTAATCAAATAGTTTAAATATCACAATTTCATGCACTTCCGTCATTCTATACACTTATTCAATCCGATCAAGATCCTGATTGGATCCAAAAGTGGAATTCCTTCGGTTCAATTTCTAGTAGTTGCTATTGGTTTCGGTTTAGTAAATTCTATATTACTGATGTGGGTCATGTAATATAAATCTTAAGTATAAACATAGTAATTGTTTTCTGATGTTAAATAACACTATAAAAGATCGTGGGAATCCATGTAGAAATAATATAACATTATTTTTATAAATTTATTTTAACATATTAACAATAACATTATTGCATCATTCCAAATAGGATTTCAAAGACGTTTAGATACTGGAATTATGCTTCCATGACACAATTATTCAAAATCAAAAGTTCAAACATCAGTTTATGGAAATTATATACATGGCATATAGTATATAATCTTGCACATAAACATTGTTCTCTCATATTCTCCACCTCATTCTACTAGTATTTGGGCCTTCTCCATTCTAATTATGGGCCGCATAAGTCCTTTTTTTTGGGCCGATTGCTGCAGTCCTCTATATCTTGCTGAAATATATCGCGGTTAAATAATTTCTCCACACACACATAAATAAAATATTTTTTCTGCTGGTCAGTTCCATTGATGAATTATAACTGACATTTTCATACATAGTAAACAAAAACCACTGACATAAATTTATTGTTTTTTCTGTCACACTTATGCTATTTGCACTAGTTGAGCTATTCAATATGAATCAGTAATCTGAAAATCTTTCAAAAATGGCAAAAATTTACATTAGACAGATCTAAACAGTTCATTTCTATCAACCCATATTCATAACCACCCTGAATCCTAAACTCAAACTCATATTTTCCTTGGATCCTAAACCCGAACCCGCTTAAATGATTCAAGCGATCTAACAATAGACCTCCTCTTCAAGAATATAAAAGTTGAGAGATTAAGTCGGAAAGTCGATCGAAAAGCATGCACTCTTTTTGTGTGTTGTCTCGTTTCTCATTTGAGCTGTGGTCGCGCATTAAAATTTGAATATCTACAAGTAGTGAATTATAAATATATAACGGTATCATTGCAATTGCAAAAACATAATTATACAGACAGTATTCTTAATTATATCTCACATGTTGCTGTCGAAACTGAACAAGTGGCCTGGCTTTTGATCGACCTAAGTTTCTGGGAAAGAACACGTAGTTGTTTAACAATGGACAAGAGTTTAATGGGAGCAGTAACATCTCATTGATTAACTAATTACTGGTAAAAGCAAAGTAGCAGAATTAAAAACAAAAGTTGAACTGCCAAAAGCAATCACTGCTGCGTAGCTACGAAGCTTCGTCCCTCAATTTCATACATTAAAAGACCACAACATGCCACCTAAAAAACCTAAATATAGTACATGCAATTATCCAACTTGTTTTTATTTCTTGTTATGGGATGTGAAACTTTTAACAAGAGTATATATATAATTACACGCTGGCTACTCTCTCACGTAGAAATTTGCATAAATTTAGTGTTTAGGGTATGTTGGATGTGTATTTTAAAAAAGTAAAATACTTTTAAAAAGTTATGATCAGAAGTTGTTTATTTGCATTTTTTTCAGTTGATAAGAACAAAAAATAGAGATGAATTTTGAATTTATTTTAGGAGGAATCTTTTTTTAAAAGATTAAAAAAGTGAAGTGCATTTTTTGAGGAAAAAAAAACCAAACGGAGAGTTTCCAATTTCCGATACTAGTACAATCGTTAGGTGTATCAAGTTATTTACACACACAACAACACAAATACATATCTGGAAAATTTCATTTGGGGAAATTTTTGGTTTTGAATTGTGTTAGACGTTTTTATAAAGTGAAAAGTGAACAGATTTTGATGCTATGTATCGAAAAATATTATTAAATGGAACATATTTAGGAACACATGGCATTTAATAGTCACACCAACTCAAAATTAACATTGTGTGTGAACGTAAAGATAGAATTGCATAACAAAATCACACTTCAAGATATATTTGTATGACGGAAAATAAATAGGGGATATATTTGCATAATTTGTAATACATTGAAATAGATTTAATTTGCATATATATTTTCCCTACTTCTTATGTTGGATTAATGTTGTTTCCTGAAGTAGGAAGCCATAAGGGTACTCTCAGCTTAACTTGGGTTGTTGAGTGGATCGATTTAAATCCATGGAGATATTTTACGTATTTTCATTTTGCATTCCAATACAACATTATATATATTCGTATAAGTCCGACAAATGAAAGACGATCAGTTAAGAAGGGCCTTAAAATAATGAAGTACGGTCACGCACATACATTCCTTTTACTTTACATTAAATGCGTGACTTGCTTGCGATGCTGTAAATAAAGAATTCTATGATCCATATATTCAACTCGGGATTCAGTTTAATTATTTAAAGTATATATTGCATCTGATCTGAAGTTAAAGGAAACCGCACAATAGTGTTAGCGTAAAAAACATGCAAATTTGAAATAATCTCACCCGCATATAGTTGGTGCTCCACCACGTTATTGAATTGTTTAACGAACATAGCTAGCTAGGTTTAAAAGATTAAAGCTATTTAAACCCTATCCCTCCACGAGCTCAACATATCACATGCTGCCGACTTCCTAAACAAAACCGGTGTATCCTTTTAATTTCCCGACAAGTATTGAAAAATTTATGTAAATTTAAATCTAGAAAATTCATTGATATTAGTTAAGTTCGATTGAGTTTGCAAATCTCAAAGGATTCTTTGATGTACATGTTGACTATTTGTAGAATTGTTACTTGGCATGTTGGTTCAGTTAATCTTATATTTTCCTTAGGTATTTCAGTTTGCTTTAGTGCATATAGTTTTACTTGTTTATTTTGTATAGGATGATATGATTTATCTTATATCTTTTAGATAACATAAAATTCATGTTAGATTTGTATTTTGAACACATTCAGAGTTGTTTCTTTTTCCTAATTTTATGCAAGACTATTTCAAGATCATAATTAAAAGTAGTGGACATGCAACTATAGCATTACGGACGACATGGAGGGTGGTGGTTACAACAACATTGCCTAACACTATAATAAGAATTGTTCGCAGTCATTTGGATTTGCCAAATTACATACTT
This sequence comes from Ocimum tenuiflorum, assembly GCA_001278415.1. Taxonomy (NCBI): domain Eukaryota; kingdom Viridiplantae; phylum Streptophyta; class Magnoliopsida; order Lamiales; family Lamiaceae; genus Ocimum; species Ocimum tenuiflorum. The sequence continues at coordinate 2,759 of AYJT01086776.1, read as the reverse complement.
TTGAGAAAGAACATATTCACTGTCTACCGAACAATTTACCAATCATCATCTTCACAAAAATGTTGTTCTTGTTCTGTTCGACCCCATATTAGTACAAATCCTATGGTAGAGGCACCCGGTTCGAGTTTTATAGGTTAACAGTTTCACAGATAGCTTATGTCAAGTATCTGCATGTTAGGATTGAATGTTAGTAACATCCGAATCTAACATCACTTTATTGGTAGTTTAGTAGTAAAACTCGGCACTAAATTCTTTCATATAATAACGCACAAATCGATATAAAATGAATCAAATTTGAGCAAAGTAATACTCAATTTGATTACATCTCTATTTCTAAATACGTATTTTTATCAAATTTTAATTAATTTGAACTTAAATTAAACTAGAAACAATTGCTGCCTCAACCTAAACTGCCGATGCTGGCCAAACATAGTCGAACCCTACTCCACCAGTGTTGACAATGTCATCGGGTCTAACAAAGATTCATATATTAATGATGGAAATAAATTCTTTTTATAACTCTCAAGGGAATATATAATAACTGTAATTCTCGATAGTCATTGGATCAAGTCCGTAATTATAAGATCTCATGTTTCAAACAAATGAATATTAAACTAAAATATGAATAAAAATAGCAAGAGTTGGTGCTCAATCTTTTTAATAAAGGTGTCGGTATTTAAATTTGCCCTTTTCTTGTTTAGTGCCAAAAAAATCAAATTACACATGAAAAGGCAGAGGAAAAAGAATTAGCAATTTCATTAGGGCAATATTTCACGCAATTGTTCAGGAATTTCAAAACTTTACAAATATGCTAGTATACTAATTAATAATATACATGGCCACTTCGAAATATATGACATGAAGGTTAATTCAATTCAATGTAGAACTCGGGATTGAAATGAGAAAGGGAAATTTTTAAGTTGTTCCGTTTTCAACCCCTATGCTGCTATGCATGCCGCAGGAGGAGGGGAATCCCAATTAATTAAATAATAAAGTTACAAATCATCTTATAAAACTACAAATAAAAACATTTTGATAGACAAAATACTTCTTTATTTGGAGTTTAACTGATCAGTATTAAATTGCACAAATAATACGAGTTCATAACATGAATGCTCTTAGATGACACTCCATTAACAAGCAATATCTCATGCATAAAAACTTCTAATTAATGAGATGTCTCAAGATTAATTCACCCTTTCCTACCAAGTACCTTCTCCTAAGTATATTATTGCAAAAAAAAAAAAATGTTTTATTATTGCAAGGATAAAGCTCAAAGTTTTCCGCTCAAACCCAATCCGGTAAAATATAATATAAAATATCATTAGTTAAGATTGCGCAAGCACTTTAATATCTTCCACAATCACCTAAATCATGAAAACTGAATTAAGTAATGGGAAAAAATACAATCATACTGCTAGATGGAATATATATGGTGATCAATCTTTTATAAAAATCTTGGATGTATGATTATTTAATTAAAAGTTGGAAGACAATAATGTGATCCTAGGCCACAGTGGTGCCCCAATCTCTGTAGACTTTTGTTGGGACCAATGTACTCATTTAAACAAGAATCTCCCATGTATATCGTATGTGCAATATTTTATGAGATTAAGGTTGATTTGGTGTCACACACCCATGTGGATGTGCGTCTTTACAAATACATACATCAATATAATAATGTGTCATATATATTAACTATATACTAAATAATTATTTAGGAAGCATCGCTTGAGGGGGTCTTTTGCTTACATTTTGAGGGTAATGCAAACAGCACTGTAGCATGTGCCCACAATCTACAGTAGATATTCTTCTCTTATATATTCATATATATATGTCTCTCATATAGAATCTTGTATTATCTTAAAGAGATTTTAATCCAATGTAGACCCAACATAATCCCTTGTTTCCTTCTCCGCCAATGCTCCTATTTCATGATATTTTATTGTGCCAAAAGGGGCTTTTCTTGCCTTGATTTCCGTATTTTATTAATTTAATTTTACTTTCGTAGTTGATTTGTCGACTCATTAGGGTTTCATTTTGTATGTGTACAATTAGTTTTTCTATATGAATATTCACGCCTTGGAAAATACACAAACAATAACTGATATAATTGGATGTCAAATTTCAACCTCACCATCTTACCGGCGTGGGTTTTTCACACTAAAACTGGGGCACGAGGATATTAACTTTTCAATGAATTCAAAACAATTAAACGAGGAGTTATGTATATGAGGTGAAAATTTCATATGCGGCTTCAGAGAGAGTGACAGTAAAAATGATTTATCTGTCGACTTTTCTGTTAACACTCCCAGAAACCAAATTCTGCTTTACATGAAATTTTGGGATTCTGTTTATAGCAAGAAATTATCATTTGAAACATCAATTTATGAGCTTAATCGATGTATATCTATGCGTGTGGGTACACACTTATGTTCGTCATGATTCATGATTCAAAAGTTATAATTATTTCTATGTTATTCCTATTAATATATATGTTGTAGAATCCATTTTTATTTAGTTAAATTTTTATTTAGTTGACTTGAGTACATTATCATTGATTCCATTAATTTAATTAATGAACTTTCAATATTCTTCAATTCAAAGCATTGCGGTAAAGAAACTCAAAAAACTTAATTTTTTTTATATTTCCGAGTGACTGTATGAATTTCAATGGAAGCTTGATGTTATGTAGGCCAGGGTAATGTTCCCATGTCATTTGTCACGTGAAATTAATTAAGAAGAAATTAATCATTGCA
>AYJT01086759.1:0-20591 GCA_001278415.1 Ocimum tenuiflorum | reverse complement strand
ATCGGCAGGTGACCTTCTGCAAGCGCAGGAACGGCCTGCTGAAGAAGGCGTACGAGCTCTCGGTTTTGTGCGATGCAGAGGTTGCCCTAGTCGTCTTCTCCAGCCGCGGCCGCCTCTACGAATATGCTAACAACAGGTTCGATCTATCGAATTTTCTTCTGCTATACCGCGTTTTGATCGATTTTTTTTGTGCGTGTGTGTGTGTGTGAGAGAGAGAGGAGTTTTTTTTGCGTGACTGTGTGTTTTGTGTATCTCATGATCTATGCAGTTTTGTTTGAAGAAGATTGGATTTCCATTTTTTTCTTTTGTGTGTTTGTGTGTGTGTGTTTTGTCATATTATTGAGCTATTTTGGTTACTTCTTATAAACTTGTACTCCTCTTGAACCTTGCCTTTTCTTTTACTGTGATTGTGAATTCTCCTTTATTTTTCTTCTTTTTCCTTACTTCCACTGTTTTGATTTGTTCATATAACCCCTAGATCTACTGTAATTGGTCGAAATACAAATGTTGCAAAAACTTTCTGAAAAATCTTGGAAATAAATCATACACCACATGCTATGTGTCAGCCCAAGGAACTATTAACCTAAATTTAGTGCTAAAAAGGTTGAAGAAGATGAAAAGGGCAAAACCTATCAAATTTTAAACCTGATATTATGCAGAATTTGGAGTGCATATACAGCAAATGAGGAAAACTTAGGGAATGGCGATTAGGGTTTTGAATGCCTAAACTCATGATTTAACAAAGGAATCAATTTTAGGTGAGTCAGAAATGTATAATTTAGAAAGATTTTCTTACATTACAAACACTATATGAAGAGGGCCTGTAATAATTCTCTTTCCCACACACTTCTCTTCCATAACCCTTTTTTATCACTAAAACTGAAATAATTTTTTCCTTCACTTTCTATTTTGCACTATATTTTTCTCCACAAAGATTTCTTTCTCCCTCTAGAAAGAAGAGATCGAGAGAGAGGTATAACAAATCTCATTTTGTCCAAGAAATGGCAGAAAAAAAATTTGAGTGTTGCAAAAATGGCTGCTCTGTGAACCTACAAACTTCACTGATACACTCAACAGTAGAGCTTCACACACACACACACACACACACTAATAGGTAATATTATGTGTATATAATTTAAAGATATTAAGGTTTGTGCAGGAGACTGAAACGATTAGGGCAATACAATAAAATATAAAAATATAATATTAATATTGGGAAATTGAATATACAGAAATAGGGGTAGGCAGCATGAAATTTCAGGGTTACATTGTAAAACACTGTGGGTAAAGAACATTGTCCTTGAACTGCTGAGTATTAACCTTGGAGAGGTGACACGTGGCGAGATGTGAAAGGCATGGATTCTGCAACCAATCATATTTGTGGGATCTCCTACCGACGTGGCAGACGGCAGCCAATCGTGTGTCGAGGAAATTAAGGTTGCTGACTAGAAGTGTGTTTTCAGGCTGTGATGTTTCAGAAGCTGATCGCACATTTATGCGTTAATTTATAATAAAAATAATAATATTTAGGTTACCCTTTTTATAAAAATATGTGTAGCATTTTTTATTATTTTCACATTGAAACGAACATATGCGAAGTAGCAGATGGGATTTTTGGTAGTAAAATAATATTATTTTGTATACTTTTACGTACTGTCTCAAATAGGGTTCTACTAATCTAACTCTTGAGTCAATAAACTTGAATCAATCAATCAATTAATTAATAATTAATTCTAGTGGTCCTTAGATTCTCTACTAGTACCATATATAGTTGAATCATTAGTTAAAAGTTCCATTTAAATGTTGAACTATACACTTTGTTTTATTTTATTTTATTTTATGTTGTTAGAGGATTAAATATTTGGGGGCCAAAAATTCTATTGAATAATATTAATAATTTAATATTATTTCAGTGCTACGAAGAGTAAGTGAATAGAAATGCCCATTTTTTGGGGATTATGAATTCATATTTTATTTAATTATTTATTTTGTTTTTGCAGTGTTAGGGCAACTATTGAAAGATACAAGAAAACAACTGCAGATTCCTCCAACACTATGTCCACATCTGAAGCTAATACTCAAGCAAGTGCTCTTTCATTTTAACCATCCTCTTCTTACTCTTAGAATTTAAAGAAATTAATTAATATGATCAACTATGATCTTGATTCCAAAAGGAAAACTCAAAATACATAAAGTTGGAGCATGTCATTTTGTGGGTTTGGATCCGCTACTTGATAACTCATGGTGCAATAATTTCTATTACATCAATATTGAATTTATTATTTTTTATTTAATAGTTTTCTTATATTATAATTCCACATGTTTTATATAAATATCTACAATTATTAAGTGAGGTTTGATCTTACCGAAAATATTTTATAATATTTTATATTGTTTAAATACAAGTAATTAGCTAAAAATGAAAATGAATGCTTATGGGACAAGACAAATCCTAATAATTGTATAAATCAATATAAAATATAAGATATTAAAATTTTAAAAAATTAAATAAAAATAAAAAATTGAATAATATAATAGAAGATGTAGCACAATAAAACAATATAGAATCTTGTTTGCATTTTTTTGGGAAAAATAAAATATTACTAAATTAATTTCAAGTTTGTTTCCTCATAACCTTGAATTTGTTTCCCCACCAAAAAAATAATCAAATTTGGCTTTAATTGCCAATGTTAATTTCGTCCGTCAATCCAACACCTTCATCAAAATTTGTAATTATAACTCAATCTTTTTTTTTTATTTTTTTTTTATACCACAATAGATATCATGAGTAGTCATATTTATAAGCTCAACTCTTGGCGAAAAGTAGAATTAAATTCAAATGTATAGGAAGATTCTTATAAAATTTTGAGTGCGTTGTAATTGCAAAAACTAAAAAATCGTTTTTTTGTAGTAATATTTTTAAAAACTTGTTATATTTGCATTTCCTATTATAATTCTTGATGATTGAGATTTGTTTGTTCGTCCGCGGATCAGTTTTACCAGCAAGAAGCGACAAAGCTGCGCAGACAAATAAGAGAACTTCATAATTCAAACAGGTTACAATTAAATTCCACTATTTTTTTTTTCTTTCTATGGGATTTCTTCGTTAATTCTTTGCAGACTTTGATGATTTTTAAACACACACACACAAAATAAAAATAAAAATAAAAAATCACATGCATTTCTGATGAATTATATGCTCAGACAACTTCTGGGAGAGGGTGTAAGTGATATGCATCTGAAAGAGCTGAGGAATGTGGAAAGCAAAGTGGAGAAAGCCATCGCCAAAATTCGGAGCAAGAAGGTGAAAAAAAAAAAAAATCAAATTTGATTTTTTCATCATTAATTAAATATTTGTTGGCGATTTGAGACTTACAACATATATTCTTATGAATTGATGTAGAATGAGCTGTTGTTTGCTGAAATAGGGATCATGCAGAAGAGGGTCAGTATTCTCTCTCTTTCTCTCTCACTGGCAGAATTGATAATGCATTAAAAATAATTCTTCCCGTGTTAATATGTCAATAAATTTTATCACTTGTTTTTATACAAACATAAATATACAAGGATTAAAATGAGTTCTCTTGTTAGACTACCTAAATGATTTAGACGGGTCAACATATTCATTTGACCCCATATTACTCAATTCATTTGGGGTTTGAGTCATGGTAGTGAGTTGTTTAGATCTGTCTAAATCATTTAGGCGGTCTAACCCAAGTTTTTGCTTAGTTTTTTTACGAGTTTTACAATTATAATTACAATACAAATTTTCAGTTGCAAATATTCAAAAAATTGTGTTGTAATTATGAAAACTAGTAAAGATTTATTCTAAAATTTGCAATTAACACTATAGTACAAACGAGCATAATGTCATGTACGCATAAGAAAAAAACAAAGAAGCATATAAATATGAGACTAAAAAAAACATATTAAACATGTTAACACGAGGGAACTATTAACATGGGAACTTCTTATGTTTACATGTGGGTGTATGTTAAAGTTTGATGAAATGAAGTTAAATCTTGATGGAGGTATATACGCGCAGGAGCTTGAGCTGCACAATGCCAACATGTATCTACGAGCAAAGGTAGTATTAAATTTGGTGACAAATAAGTAATATTTATGTATATTTTGTGGTTTCGGCGAAAACTCGTTAATGTGTAGGATTTAGAAATCAATCATCTTTAATGCACAAGTGCACTATCTTTTGTAAGTTAATACATCATTATAGTATTTGTACGAAATAATATATTTATCATTTTAATAAAAATAAATTAAAAAACATGAAAGTATAGGTTTTTACTAATTATGAATGATGTATTTTTGCATTAAAGATAATGAGAACTCATCAATGTGTAGAAATATGAACCTACATAACTTACCGTCTGATAATACCTTATGGAACATGTGATCATGTATTTACACATTGCGTATTTTACATAAAAATGCAGAATACATAAAATGCACGAACACACGTTTTATAAGGCTTTCTCAAGCGATAAATTATACAGGTTGCATTTCTACACATTGACAAGTTCCTATTTTATTCATTCCCTATATTTCGAGTGGTTCCGGTAAGAACTCCTCGATGTGTAGGGACTAGAAATCCATCATTTTCAATGCAAAAAATGCACGATCCTTTGTAAGTAAATACATTATTTTTATATTTGTACGTTAGAAGTAATATGCTTATTGTTTCAACATTAATAAACTGACAAACATGAAAATGTGATTATTTTCTTATTGTGGACGACGTATTTGTGCATTAAATAAGACGGTTTCCTGTCACCAATTCGGGGTGCAAGTGGGTAAAGCATCTTATCCATACCCATATCCAATAGTTCATCGGTTCGAGTTCTCGGGATTTTTCGAGTGACATCTAATAGTATTATATTCTAGTTCAAAGAAGAAAATGATAGGTTGCTAATTCCTACACATTGACAAGTTATTATTTATGCGTGGGTGGGTGTGTTGAATTGATGAAGCTTGATAGACAGTGATAAGATGGGATTGGAATGATTGATAAATGAAGCAGATAAGCGAGAGCGAGAGGGCACAAGAACAGATGAACATGATTAATAATGCAGGTGGATCAGATTACCAGCAGCAAGATAGCATGAGTTCGCATGTTACTTATGATGTAAGAAACTTTCTCCCAGTCAACTTTCTCCAACCCGACCATGATCACCACTACTCTTGCCAGGATCAGACTCCTCTCCAACTTGTGTAAGAATCTTTTCCTTCACATATATTCTCCTCCATGCCATGCATCTTAAGTTTATTTTAAAAACAAAGTGTAGGAATAGGTTCTTGAAATTTGTTTTATATATATATATATATATGAAGCGGATCCTGTGAGAATGACCTTAAAATGAGAAATAGGGATACATGTTTTTTGTTCAATATTTCATGTTTTTTTATAATATATTTTGTGTTTAAAAATCAGTATAATTTTTGAAGCACAAGTTAAAAAATAAAAAATACAAAACATCAAAACAAAAAGATCTCAACAGTTGATTTTTCAGATCCTAAGACCCAGATTCATTCTTATTTCTCATATTTACTTTTATTCTCACCTAATCTCCTCTCTATATATATTTTTGAAGTAGCTATGGGTCCTTAAACTTTCGTTTGTCTAGTTTGAGTACTTTCTATACAGCGACGGACCTATACCGAAAAAGTGGGGGTACACTTGTATCCTCAAATTTTTTTAATAAGATATATATATACATTGTATATATATAATTATATAATTGTAATTTTTTAAAAAATATATATAGATTTTGTACTTCTGACTTCAATTTTCTGGGTCGTCATTGTTTCTATATATGTTATGTTAATGGGAGGAAAAAGTTTTGTTTCGTTCAGTTGGGTCCTTACACTTCATACTCTAAAATTGAATTCAGTTATGAATAGTAATTCGAGGATAACATAATAATGTAGCCATGACCTTATTCTTGCATTAAGCTATGCCTCCATTTCACAGCGCTTGGGTGATCTTCGAATGAATAGAAAATACTGGTTTTTTTTTCTCAAAAAACAAGAATTATTACTAATTTGCATGCTCCATAAATGATAAAACACATAATCGATTGTGTTCATGACTTGGATTTGCCGTGTGACAGATTATGATCCATCATGTTTTATGAAAGAAAAAAAAAACTAATAATTCAATTATAATATATTACTAGCTAACACATGCCGTGTGACAGATTATGACCCATCATGCTAGGCAAATTAAAGTACTAGCTAACACATGTTAATTTAGTTCTTTTTTTTTAATCCTTTATTTTTTTTTTCCTGGTTGCAGTTAGAGATTGGATGGCATGAATACCAGAAAAGCATGGACTATCAAGGAATGTTTTTCCAAGGAAAACTTATATATTAGTAAGTTGGATAGTGGGATAATTCAGTAGAATTTACTCTTGCCCATCTCACCTTGAACAGCAGTTGGATTTGTCTTTAATTCTAGAAATATAATATTGGCTAGTTTGAATTCCGAAAAGCGCTGAGGAGCGCACATCATCCAAATCATTGGTCCGATACTAGATGTAGCCGTTCTGCCAGGCCAGATGCCTATAATTTATAATGCCCTAGTAGTCTAAGAAAGATGATTGGATGCAGAGTTGATTGGTCCGACCTGCTTTTATTAGATCCTCCAATGAAATTTATTGTTAGACTGATCTTTTGTATTCTACTCAATAAAATCAACTATCAGATCGTGATGAGCCTCAATTTAATACTATAGCTCAATTCAATATATATATATATATATATATTAAACTCTACAGTAGTAATCCAGTTATTTTTAATTCAAGTAAAACACAATAGCAAACTAAATGAGAGGATCTTAATTTATTTTTAAAGTCTACACGGTTTTAGGATCAATATAATTTGTGTTTTGTATTAATTTATTTGTAAATAAAATAGAATTCAAAGTTTAATGTGTTTCAAGTTTGGTGATGAGTAATAGACACCATAATCACAATATAAAAACTCCACTTTCCAAATATTCATCTCAATAGTCCAACTTAATTGCATGTTAGAGGCAGGCTACAACGAAGAAATTAAAACAAGTTTCAACTAAATTAGAAAACGATGTAAAACACATTTACAATTATCATTCCATCATTCCTAATAAATGCCAAGGTTTAATCTCTTCACAATTCATAAGCAACTATATATAATAGAACCTGCTAATACAGAAGTAGAATGAATACATAAGACATGAATTATCCCATTACAATATGCAGGAGTGTAATAATGTATTCAAAATGAGGACATAAAATTTACACTAAAACATTCTTCACCCTGAATATATTTCACATACAGGATGCGCCTAGCCTGTGCAAATATATTTCAACTATCTTATAATTCTTCTATATCATATCATGCTATTTATTGATTGAGGAAGAGACTGAAGGATAAAACCTTCTTCCCTCTTGCCTCAAACAATTCATAATTCCCATATAAATAACTTTAATACTTAGAGAGAGTAGACAGTCCTACCCTGTTATCCCACATCTATTAATGTATTCATTTGACAGATTTAGATGTCTATACCACATTATTCTTACCTCAGGAGAAGCCGTTTCGAGCCACGGCTTTGCGGGCCCGCTGAAATGCAAAACTGCTGCAGTTTCGACCTTTTCTCTTCCAATATTTGGATGGCGTTGCCCTAAACCGGCCACATGCCATGCTGGATCGAGGTGGTGGACGAGGTTTCCGAAAGCGATTAAGGCCGGTGGAAGGGCTCCCGAGTGCCACAGAGTATAACCGGAATTGAGGTTCTGCAGAATGTGAAAGTTTTGGTGTGATAACATGATTGAAGTGTAAACGGCAAAATTAGTCACGTAGGACAGAGTTCGATCGACTTACATTTGATATTGTTAAATGGCTATTAGGTTCCACAATCATCGTTACAAAGCCAACTAGTAAGGGGTGGGACTTAGGAGTCCATCACCATTATAAGGTGGCATGTGGCTCTAATATCATGTCAAATTGCTATTGTTTTCCAAATTACTAGATGAGTATTGGATTCTACATACACCCTTACGTAACCGGCTCATAAAGGTTGGATATCATCACCATTATAAGGTGGCCGACACCTCAATTTCCAATCAACTTGTGACATTTAACACACTCTCTCACAATCCCAATCGATATTTGAGGTGTCCATCATTATAATTGGCTGACTCTAATGTTGTATGAAATGGGTATTAATCCCACATTCACAAAACCAACTTGTAAGGGTTGGAGATCGCCACCATTATAAGATGACCAAGACCTCAATCTCCAATCAATGTGGAACATTTTAACAAATACCATAGGCGGAAGAAAGAAAGAAAAAAAAAAACTTTCTTTTTGCCGCTAATGGACTTATTCTCCAATTAAAAATGCAACATTTTTTAATAATGGACTAGAAAGAAATAGAAGTGTGTCGTGTGACTAATTCTGTTATTTACTAGAGGAATTAATAATGTAGGAGTGGCATTGGACATCAATTAACATGCACTCACCAGTTTAAGCCATTTGTGATATGTTGCAGTGATATTGGTGTTCCTCCATCTTTTGAGATCGAATATGTTCATCCCATATAACCAGCCACAATGATGCTGATCAAAGTTGGTTGATATGATAGGATCTGTGAAATTGAAGTAATCTTTGTACTTGCAACACTCAACTCCACATAAAGAATCAACAACTGCACCCACAACTTTGTCATTGAGATCAAGGTCCCATAGTGATGACAAGTCATGTTGCACTACCACATCATCGTCCAAAAACACAACTTTGTCCAGATCAGGAAATAACTGACACCCACAAAATTCAAACTGTATTAATCAGTTTTCATGGAACATGCAATTCATCTTGTTAATCTAAAGAGTAAATTGCATTTTTAGTCCCATATAACAAGATCTCATTTTATTTTGGTCCCAGAGACTTACTTTTAATCTCATACTTGCATTTTTGGTCTCACCAACGAATTTTCCATCAAAATATTCTTTCATTTTTAGTCTAAACACAATCTTGACATTTTTAATTCTAATTCTATAAATCATGCACAATAATGTACACCAAATATAAGATAAAATGAACAAAATGAGCACATGATTATATTAATAATCCATTAATTTTGGGACCCAATTGCATTTTTGGTCCCACCGAGAAACCTTTTGTCAAAATATTTTTGCACTTTTACCCTAAAAACAATCTTGGCATTTTTAATGATTCTATAAATTATTTACAGCAGTACACACCAAATATGAGATAAAATCAACAAATGAGCATGTGAGATATTATTGATTCATTAATTTTGAGACCCAAACTGTAAATTTATGAACTTGGGACCTTGTCCTATGGGATCGAAAATGTAATATACTCTTATCTTAACAATTACCTCAGGGAGATATATTCTGAGATGATTCAAAAGGGAGACAGAGCTCGGGCTCAAAACATCGGCTTTCTGATCACGCTCTTCCATCATTTTCCTGCGTTTATGGTTCCTAATCTGGAAATGAATCTCCAGCATTTCCTTAACCGCAACATTAACTTCACGAGGCCAATCAAAGTGATGCAAGCCCTTGACCTCAACAACTGCAGAACGAATTCTGTTCACTGCAAACCATGAATGCATGGAGGAATAAGACTTCTTGTCAGTAACAACATGGAATACCAGTTTTTCGGGATCGGAGGAGGTTTCGAGAGCAGATGAGATGACAACAGAGGCGGCAAGAACGTTGTCAGTTAGAAGAACAATGTGGTTAAAAAAGGGATCTTTGAGGCGGTTAACGTGTTGAGGCAGAGGTAAAGGAGACCGAGCTAGGGCATTCACAGCATACTCTTCGGCCAGCCTCAGTGAAAGACAGTGTAGGCTGTTTGGTACACCATGAGCAGCTAAATGCCAGTGGATTAATTCTTGCCATTTGGCTGTTTGGACTAAGCTTTCCATCCTCTCAATCTGCATGTACACAATGACTCGAGTTTTAGGTAAACCCATTTGTTTTAAAGATCTGAACTGCAGTAATGGCATTGCAAGCTTAGCCAAGTTCGATCAAAACATGGTTTTTACAAATAGAATTTCTGATCTCTCCAATCAAGGTTCCACAAAATCTTGCTCGCAGAATTATCACTGTTCGAGTACAAACACAACAAAATTGCATATACGAGTTTGAGTCTGAAAATAATAATGTTTTGTAAATCTTAGTGAGATAATTCTAAAACAATTTTGTGGGATTCTAAATGTAGTACATGTACTTCAATGGAGAAAGTGATTATTTTCCGGAGGGATTCTAGTTATAAGATATAGATATAGTACATTGCCCTTTTCAAAACTTCTAATCATCAAGAGGAAAATTAGGAAAACTTTAAGTGCCTAACCCGTGTGGATCTTTTGTCACACCTTTGTTTTACATTTCGAATCATATATCGAGTTTTTATTATGTTTTGGATACTATTTTTTTTTCCAATTTATTTTTGTATAGTTTAGTTTCGTTTTATGGACATTATGTGAGATAGTTAGATCGAATTAGGATATATAATTATTTTTCAAATATTATTATAAATTAATTAATTTGGTAGTCAATAATTGAAAAAATATTATTGAGTCTAATTTTAAAATTAAACTAAAACATACAAAATAAAATTAAAAAAAATATTAATAACGTAATAAAAATCTATATGTAACACAATTGATATTACAGATCCACATTCATATCTACCACACTTATATATGAGGTGAATTTCACACGCAGTGTACGTGGGACCCATCCCAAATGTAACTTCAGACAATACTATACACCACTAAAGAATTGAATTTGACTGAGCAAAGCTGTATTTGACCGGTCACATGGTTTTGAGAGGGCCAAATTGATCGAGACGTCCACCCAACAATCATAGACAACGAAAGGAACCAATACGATGCGTCCAAATTAAATTAAAATCCTAAGAGAAAGATAAGGGTAGCCGCAAAACGGCAAAAGTACTCTACTATAGGAGAATGGGATCATGATGATAATCGAATGTGATCCTCGAATTTTTCAATCTTGAAATTATTGTTACATGTATTCTTAAAGAAATTCTCAAATTCCATTATTATTCGGAGAAAAACAAAGTTACAAGTTATCCTCGAAAAATATATTTAACTTTTGTCCATCAATATTATCAACATAATTATACACAAATCTAACGAGTAAAAATTTAGCTCAACTTAAATAATAAAAAATAAAAAATATGTTTATAAATAGTATAAAAATAAATTTAAAAGAAAAAAATGATGAAAATGTAATGCCTTAAGATGGAAAATGACACATAATAATTTTATTGAATTATATTGTGTTACTAATTGTATAAATATATGTTATCTATAAATCAATAGTACATAAAAAAAATGATATTGATGATGTGATACTTTTTAGGATTAAAAATGGTGAAAATGTAATTTTTATGACTATTTAGTTTTAATATATTAATAGATTTTTAACAAGCAGATAAAGCAGAAAATTTCAGTGACAAGTGGTGGTGACAAATTACAAAAACTTACTGTGGTTTTGGTGGTGATGGCGAAGGTTTTGATGTCGTGTCCGTTTGACGTGAAGTCCCTCACAAGATCCTTGAATGAAATCGTTCCAACATTTGAAGCCTCAAGTTTCTGAATCCCGTTTTCATCACTCGAGTCTGCCTCCAACAACGCCCTTGTTAGCTCTTCTCTGACCTTTTTTCCGAGAAAAGAAATGTAAGCATTAAAATCATTCCAATAATGATACACGATTTTTATTTTCTTTTTAAGGGAAAAGGAAACTGCTAACAATACAAATCTCTTGTTAATTTACAAACATGTTCCATGAAGGAACTATCAAGGGTTTGAGTCTATGTGAAAATACCAGAATATATTTATTCAATATTATACTTAAATTAAAAAAAAATAAAATAATAGACCAACGTTAACTAATGACCAATAGCAAAATATTTGCACAAATTACATCGTCATTCTTTTGTTCTTAAAAATATCAAATCATCACCACCACTAATATTAATGTCTATATTTTACCTCTATTTGTAATTTATTTTATTTAATAATCTATCACGACACTATTAATATCATACTGTTTTGTCTTATTTACTAATCTATATATATTGTATCTCTATTTTTAATTTATTTATACCAATATGTGACACTACCACTGAGGTTGTTTCTTTAATTTTTTTCTTTTACCAGTTTATCTGTATTATATCTCCATGTATCTTATAATTTCTTTTGTTACCAGTGTATCTAATTCTAAAATTTTATTGTCTTCAAATTTAATTTTTTTTATTAAAAAAAGAGATTTCTTTCAAAATAAATTTAAAATTTATCTCTATTTTTTCTCTTTTCATTTAAAAAAATACAAACAAATAATTTATCATAATTTTTTTAGGGTAACTAATCACATGCAGAACATAACTTATGCATATTGAAAGGCATACCCGCTAAAACTAATTACGTTTCACATTATAAATTATATTCATAAGGTATTGTACAGCTCAATTGCGGTGTAAAACCAGTGCACAACAATACTTGAAAATTCATATACTGTGGTAGTGAGGAATCATAAAAAATTATAGATTTAATTTATAATTGCTCGTAATCAGTGCCAATGGGTGCGTTCATTCAACGAGAACAATGCATTGAAGGAAATTTGAAAACTCAGAAAAATCATTTTAAATAAGCAAATAGAGATTTTCAAATATTATTTAGCAAACAGACTTTTGACACGTCTTCTGATTATAACATATGCGACTAGATGACAAATGACGCGTTCAGTTTTTCCACGAATTAATGAAGTTGCTACCCCCCCAGGCTCGTCAGAAATTTAGGCGGATTTAAGTTTTGAATCCAGTAAAGAAATGAGTGTGGTTATGCAAATGAACTATTTAGATTCGTCTAAATCGTTTAGACGGTCTACCACAAATTTTTGTCCAAAAATTTTATTTATTGAAGTAACATTAAGTGGTCCAAGAATAATAGGTGGGCGGAGTACAAGTTGCTGAAGCGCTCGCCGACAGTTCCGAAAAGGCACTTATCCATCATTATTCATTCCTACAGACTACAGTGCCATCCAATTGCCTCCCACCTAATTTAATATAAGCTGTAGGTATCAAAGTGAGCTTTTTGTCTGGTTTTGTTGTAATTATTTACAACCAAGAGATAATTATATTTATTTTACTTAACTAACTTTTTATATGCTTACGTTTACTTTTAGAAGTCATAATATTATTTTTAATTTTACTAATTATTAATTGTCAAAAGGAAAGTTTTTACGATAATTTTCTAAAAATAATTATATGTCCTAACTGAATCTAACAGACTCATATAGTGTCAATAAAACTATTTAACTAAGAATTAGTTGTGTAACACGAAATGTAACACAAAGATATAATTTGGGAGGGGGGACGGGGGTGGGGTTTCCACACATGTATAATCTAATCGAGTCAGATTACGAGTTTATTGAGTTTGAATTAACTTTTTAAATTTAGATTTTATTTAAATATTTTTCTTTTAAAATTAACTCATGTCATTCACAATAACTTCGAAAGCTAATAAGGGACTTGATGTATTTCTTATTGCTTAAAACATAAAAATAAGTTTTACAAATTCTAATAATTTTATGTGTTCAAATTAACTTAGATAGAGTACAACTCAAATTTGACTTATTTAATTAATGAATTTTGGTTAACAATTTTAAATGCATTTTAATTATGTCGAAATCTGAATGTTCGTAATTCAATTCATTTATAGCGATATTTAGAAATAGGTAGGGCATAACACTTGACAAACGGGCACTCGACAACGATATGGGATGACGGTTCTATGTTTAGACATCAAATCTATATTAGGTCTAGTATTTCGAGGTATTATTTAAAGAAAATAGAAATTGGATTCATGTCATTTATTTCTGTGTTTTAAATTAATTTACGTAAAAATCAAGTTTTATTTGGCACTCCAATAAGGTCTCTCATGTATAATTATAATATTTTATTATATTAAAAATGAATAAAGCGCTTGCACTCAATTCTTGCATAGATGAAATGAAAGGATGAAGACTTAATTATTACAGATAACTCTAAATTCATCACAACACCGATACTCAATTAAAAATAAAAACAATTTTTAGTCCTAGAAGTAGAAAATCCCGTTCAAACTCAATCAAATGCGTATTCTTCTTTCTTCATTGGCTCAAAAAATATAGGCAAAAACTTGGTTAGATCACCTAAACAATTTAGGCGGATCTAAATAGTTCATTTCTACCAACTCGAACTCATACCTACTTTGGATCCTAAACGAAAACGCGTATCCCTCTTAGATTTTAAACCAAACTCCGCATAAATCATTTAGGCGGTTTATCCAGAGAGCTACTCAAACATATATATCTTCTTTTTTTCTTCCTAATTCCAATTATCTGACTGCGTGATTCTCTAACAAAAGATTATAGATTTAATCCTACCAAAATATGTTCATACTTCAATTCAAATTCAACCTATTTTCTTAAAAAAAATTACTTCAATTTCTTTCTGTACTTAAAACTACTCTCTGCTATTATAACGAGCACACCACGATGCTTAAAAACGATTATGAGAAAGAAAGAGATACTAACCAATACTGCATCACTTCCGCCGAAAAATCTCCATGTCATACAGCCTGCAGTTTCACACGAATATACACCTTTTTATATTTCAACCATGAATAAACCGAATATTACATATTTAGCCCAAAAAAAAAAAGAAATTAAAAAAATATTACCGATGGAGGAAGAGCAAAGAGCTGCAGATTCCAGAACCAGAAAAGCAGTTCTAACGAAGAGAAAGGGCAAAACCAATCCAACCATCATCACCGCCGGCAACATCGCCGCCCGATAAGCCAGCCGCCGTCCGACCGCCGCCGCGGCCGGCTTCTTCGCTTTCATTTCTCGTCAAACACCGCCAGCTCCAGCGATTCTCCTAATACCAGTCATTAGAACTTCATATATACAATTCCTATCGCCGATTTTTCCACTTATATTTTGTAGAGATTTCTCATCGCAGAATCGAACTCAAATCTCCAGCTCCAGATCCAATCGATCGATCGATGAATATCTCCACATATAATAACTTACTGAATCAACGGAAATTTACCTTTCGGATATCGATTAATGCCTGAGCAGCGCGATTCCACTTGTTGCTGGTTGAGATTGTGTGTGTGTTTGTGTGAGTGCGTGTGCAGGTGATATATATGTTGTGTGTGTATACTGCAGAGAGTCAAAAGAGAATAAGATCACGCAGTTTTGTACGTCGAGATAAAGCATAAACAATTCAGCAGCGTATTTATTCATGTCAATTTATATATTTATATTTTATGTACGTATGAATACTTGCAGACGCGTGTGTGTGACAGAGAGAACGTTTTTGCTTAATCTAGAATAGTAAATTTTATTTTTGGTCCCATAAAACATGGTCTCATTATTTTATTTTGGTCCCATGAACAAATTATTATTGAAATTTTAGTCTAAAAACTATTTTGACATTTATAATTCCAGTTTCTTTGTATAATTAAGAAGAGTATCAAAACATATGAGATAAAATAAGCAAATGAACAAGTGGTTCACATTAGTAATTCCTTAATCTTGGGACTGAAATTGCGAAATTTTAAATTTGGGACTGAAAGTAAATTTTTTGGACTAAAATGAAATGACACGTGTCTCGCTCTTTTAATCAATACCAATGAACTACATTGTTAACAAATGAGGGAGATTAATATTAGATATATAAAATATTTTTCGCAAAGTTAATTAAACAATTGATGAATTGAGTTTTAGTGGTCAAAGTAAATGACAAGATTCATTCATTTTCTGTGTTCTTAATATCCGCATGACAAGTCGTTTAGGAAATTGATACGAAAGCAACTACATACGAAAACACAGACTTAGTTACTTAATCCGTTAACATTAACCACATATCTGGGAATTATCAAACCAATATATGTTTTAGAGATAATAATTTGATCGATTGGTTTCAAGAGAACGTTTTCTAGTTATTTACACGAGGGGAAATCACCGTCTTAATTATAAATATGACATCGACGTCGTTAAAATACTCTTAAAACTTTCCGGACAAGCAACCCCCGCCAACTCAATAGTGAATGTCCGAGCGTTATGGACAATACTTTAGACTCCATATATAACTGGCCGAGCTACTTGAATATTGATTCATTCGAGCTCATTCAGTGACAGTATGCTAATTATAACTCTGTTAATTACATATCTTTATTTTTAACAATGAATCTTTAAGTGTAGATCTAAGTCGATAAAGCTATTTTAGACTCAACTAAACTTGTGAGCCTCGAAATATTCTCTTAAATTTAAATAAAACGACACCACTCAACTCGACCCGGTTTGGTTACACTTTGATCGGGCATAAGTTTATCCCGTTAAAGTCTTTGTTCAAACTAAATATTAATTAAAGTTGAATCCATTTTTACCAAGGGGCCTACCATATGCATATGTAACGTGGAGGCGACGACTCCCGCCTCTGGCCAAAACCAATACGAAATGCAGCGTTAATTGCCGCCGGTGTTACAGGTTTCCCCTAAAATATGCCTATAGTTGGTCCGTTTAAAATTTTATTTTAATTTTTTGGATAAGAACATTTTAATTTTATTACATTTTAATATTTGACTCGGTGCAAAGATAATTTAGTTATCTGTCCAAAATGTAAAGACGAATTTGTAAACTCCAAATTTTGTTCATCTTTTTCTTTTCATTTTTTCGTTATCATCTATTAATCTTTGTTAACAATAAAAATAATAAAAAATTAATTTTGATCTTTTCCCGGTTATATGTTTAACATGCTCTATGTTTTTTGAGAAAGCATGCTTCAACTACAAAAATATTAATACTGAGATTAAAATTATTATTCTATACGCAACTATTTAATGAGTTTCCAAATTTTGGCCCTCTCAAGCACCGACACAAGGGGACATGAGTTTGACTTTCTCATGATTTTTCCCTCCATTTTCGGGCCACTAGAATTTCAACAGCATAGTGCCACGACTGCTCTATTTTCCAAAAAGTATGATTCAGAAATAGATGCAACTATTTTCTTAAGAACAAGGGTGGCATGTAATATCTACAAGGTTTAGCCACGCATAAGGAAATGTTCAGGGCGGACTTGGAGTTTGAATATTGTGGGTTCGAGATAGTATGTACGTGTAGATGATAGCAGATTTGATGTCGGTGTCGAAACAAAGGAAAAACCTTTTTCTTTCCAATATTTAAACCTTTCTTTTCTTATTTTCACCCTATGCTCTTCTTCGTTTTTTATCGATAGAAACAAAAGAATTACGATTAAATATATATTTACCTAATACCTACAAATTTCTGGGCTTGTCGTGGGGTCGGCTGAACCCGTTTGCCCAAATATAGGTCCGCCACTAGGTATGTAAACAAGGGTGTTCACAATTATTCATCATCTATAAATTGAACAAGGGTGGTACAACTCCCAAATTTTCAATTTCACATATTCATCATCTTTTCTTTTTTCTTTAATCACATCTAACATATCAATTATTTTATCACAATTTTCACATGAATTTTCCAATGTTTTCAAAATTTAACATAACCTTTTAAAATTTTCAAATTTATTATCCAATTTGATTTTACAGCGAAATCATATAACATGTCAAGTTTAACGAATATAAGGATTGGTATATAGAATCGATTAATATAAAAATGAGAGAAAAATGGGGGAGAAAGTTGAGGTAAAAGACATTTCATTAGCTGTGGCGAATATTGTAGAAGAAAACCATCTTGTTTTATGGCTTGCAAACACAAGTGAATGTATGACACAACATTTCTTTTTTTTGAAGAACCTCAGACACGTTCAGAATCTTCTCCGAAACGGCTTGATGAGTTTGTTGGACGAGGTCGACGACGACGGAGCAGCTAATCCAGAGGTAATAGCTGGCTTTGCCTTGGATGGAACACTGAGGGGAAAAAAAAAATACCAAAGATTGTAAGATTAGAAACATTAAATATAGAAATTACATCATATTTCAGCATGGCTATGGATGGGCTTTACCTATGATTCCTATCCACCACCTTAGTCTTCATAGCGGCTACATTCTTGAACTCTCGGCTGCGCAAAAGAGTGCGAGGAGTAAATAGTAATAATAATGATCCGATAAGAATTCAATGTTTTCTAGATTAGCTACGACAAGGAAAGCTTTTCAAGCAAATGTTGTAATAATTCTTTAGATCCAAGCAGAATGCAGAAGTATTTGGTGATTGGCTATCAACATTTTGGGCCATTTCAAATAAGGATCTTTTCTTATGCAATGCAAGCCAGAGTTTGAATGTGTTGGAGGTAAAATAAGCAATTAGACAGATGTTCACGAACAACGAATGCAGCAAGCGCTTGGTTCGAGGAAGTTGAGAGCTTCAGGTTGTGAAAATTTCAAGAACGATGAAGACAAGCTACCCAACATTAAGACCAAATTTAAATGGAAATGGCGAAAGATATAAACTGAGATACAGAATAATTCTTCAAGCTATTATAAATATTATGTCAATGTCAAATAAGTAACCTGTTAACGAATTCCAGCTTTGCCTTCTTCATTATGCTGCTCTTTGTGTTGTATATATTGTTGGCAGTGGCACCTAAAGATGTGCAAAGAGCATTTGTTTTAATCTGAGTAATGTTTCAAAAATCAATACATGCTGGAATTTTGTGATTAGTAAATACAAAGGAAAAGAGGCCACCTCCCCAAAAGCTTCGTTTCATGCTAGAGGGTGGAACCTTCGTGCACAGCTGCACTTGTCGGGTTTTTTTCTCTGCAAGATTAAGCAGTTGGTGTAAGTATGTACCAACGGAATTTTCAATGAGCACCACAACCTCACTATTTGGCATCACCAAACAAAAACATATGACACGCAGAATGAACCATTGGGATTTTGCTCATAATGTATAAAGTAGAAAATAAATGCACAAGGCAGCAAGCATGCATTCAAGAAAACAATTGTGATTATAGTAATATCTACCAACAGTTAGAAATAATAGTGACTAAAAAAAAAGTTAATTCATAGGTCCGCTGAGAAGTTAGCAGGATAATATGATGAATGAATGCATCAAACTCTTTATGATCTGGAGGAAAGTGTATACTAAGAGTATACACTTTATGTTGAAATTGGTGACAAATCAAGTTATACTAAGAGTATAATGATTAAATTGCACTTGGAAAAAACGGGAAAATGAAGGAGTTAATTGAATACTAAAGAGAAATAAGTAATTCATGAAAATAAACATGATAAAGGTTTTGTTGATGCTCTGGACAAACAGATTATATGACCAAGCATTTGGATATTGATCAGCATGTCAGTATTTTAAGGAGGAAAGATGGAAAGAATTACTAACTGGCTTCTTCTTCTAGATATCGCTGCTTTATGCGATCAAGAGATTTTTGCGTTGCCTCTTCCCTCTCTTGTAGCTTAGCCTGTTTCAAGGTATCATCGGTGTAAAATAGCATGCCTAAAGGGAAATGGTTGTGTAGATCTTTCACACCGGGTTGAGTCAAGTACCTCATACAATTTTCTCCATTTGAAGGTCACTTTTTTCTGTTTCATCCTTTCAACTACAGAATTAAAGCTATCCTCACCAAACTGGCTCTTGTAGAATTTCTTCCATAATTTGTCAGTAGCAGGGCTAAGATCTCTACCCTATAATGAGATCAAGATTCAGTACAGATCATGAGTTAACCTCGAAAATATGCTTTAAAACGGTAAAAGAAATCTCACCTCTGTGCTATTCTCAATGTGTGTCAACTGATCAAGTGAACAATGGCATAAAATGCGATCTAACAGATGGAAGTCGGTTTCTCCGACATCTCCAAGATACCGAACATTGTCGATTGCCAGCTGAACACACAAGTCGACCAAAGATGGTACTTTCCGCATCATCGTGCAACACTTTTTTTCACACTTTTTTCACCTAGCAACCCTGCACGAATAACTTTTCAGGTAAAAAAAGGGGAATGAATTTATAGAACACAACGCAGAATTCAAAAGGTTCATACAGCAAAACTCAGCCACTCTTCTTGAATTAAATAGTACAATATTACAATAAATCCCACCATTATCCCTCACTAAAACTCGAACCCGTAACCTAATGAACACGGGAAAGACGCTTAACAACTTGCACCTCTCGAGATGGCAGATAACTTCATGATCGAACAATCAATTCCATAACTGAAGTAGAGAAAACTGACAATGGCCTAGAGCTTTAAAATCATCTAAATCCATTAAATTACATGTTCACAACTCACCAGAAGCCAAGAGGCAACAAGAGCAAATACCAGCTACTTAGAATTACAATCTATAAGAATCCAATCTATCTCATCGCATTGGAAAAAGAAGAAAAATTCTAGAAATACAGATAACAACTTCAAGATCGATTTATCCAATTATATATCATATCAATTAGTTTATCGCAATTCTCACAGATGAAATCCGAGACAAATTTGTAGAATTATCCCCCTTTTCATACCCAATAAACCGCATCAATCAGTTAAACAGCGAATTAAAAGT
>AYJT01086755.1:0-15241 GCA_001278415.1 Ocimum tenuiflorum | reverse complement strand
ATATATATATATGAGAATTTATAATATTTCACAGTGTTTATTTTCATTTCTACCTATTATCTTATATTCAAATACTATTAAAAAAAAAACTAAATTCTTATTGTGTTTGTGTATAATCAGTCTCATTTTAATAATCATAAAAACTAATATGCACATAAGAAAATACATTTTATGAAAAAAAAAAATTAGTAGCACCATTTTAAGAGTATAGAATTCATTTTTTAGACGTGCGGGATATCGACAACAAAAACCTAGCTTAAATGTCCCAATTTAAATTGACATAACATGCATGTATTGGGATAACTTATATTGTGGTTAGGTATCACAGGTTCTTATCCTCTTCCAAAAAAAGTTGATGATCAACAAAAAATAAAGAAAAATTTTATTAGTTAAAATTTCCATATTGATGATTATTTCCGTTAAAAACCTTTTTTTAGTTGGAAAAAAAGTGGATGATTAGATACTCAATCTAAAACGGATCTTTTTTCCCCTAAATTCTGGATTATCTGCTGCTTCATGTTCCACTATATTATCAAATTTACTATTTTTATTTTTGATTTGTTATAATTTATATTAACTTTTACGATTATTACTATGATTGCCGTACAAAATTAGAGTTTATAATATTTTATATTTTTCTACATTAATTCTGTTTGAATAATATAATGTCGTAAATCCTTAATTTATTGTATGTAATCAGTCTCATCTACTAATCATAAAAACTATTGTACACATAAGAAATTATAATTTATGAAAAAAATAATAAAAATTTAGTAGCAGCGTATAGAGTATAGAATCTATATTTTTTGTTTTAATTTTTGGGAATATCGTCAAAAAAAATCTTGATTAAGGTTTCTATACCAAACGAACAAAGCATGCACCCAAATTAATACATTTAAATTGAAATTACATTCATATATTGGGATAAGGGAAATTCTAGACAATGTCCACGTTACTCACATAACCGTGTGAACCCTGTATAAAGTCTGCATGGCTGCACAAGTTCATGTGAGTGTGGCGGACATTGCCCACAACACCATCAAAGATTTTTCCCCTCGGGATAATTATGTTGTGGTTGTACTATCACAAGTTCAAATCATACAAAAAAAAAACCTCTCAAGTCAAAGTTAATCAACAAAAATAATATAAAAGATTATTATGGTTTTATGTTGCAGCAACTGAACATTACATTGATGTACCTACGAAATGCATTCATCGTGGACTTGGTAATCCGAAAGGGGCAGAGAATTTTGATTCTCGACTCAGTTGCAGGCAGTTCAGACCAATGGCTTCAAACCGATGTTTTGATCTTCGACACGTGGCACTGGTGGCTTCACAATGGAAAAAAACAACCGTGAGGAATTTTCATACTCATCATCATCATGGTTTTTTTTCCTATATATTAACCATTAATTAAATCCAGATGGGATGCAATCCAATACAAGAATGCGATAATGAAGGACATGGATAGATACAAGGCATATGAGAAGGCACTGAGGACTTGGGGAAGATGGGTGGACCAAAAAGTAAATATCCATCAACATAAAATATTCTTCCAAGGTGTCTCACCTGATCATTGGAAGTGAGTAATATTTGTTAAATTACTCTATTTTGCATTTTTGATCTCATATGACATGATTTCAGAAATTTACTTTTAATCCCAATTTAAAAATTTTGCAAATTTGATCCCAAAAATATTGAATCATCACTGAGGTTGATCATGTGCTTATAAGCTCATTTTTTTCTTATATGTTGCTTATATTATTGTAAATATTTTACACCAGAAGGGCAAAAATATTTAGACAAGAAATTTATCGGTGAGACTACAAGTAGATTCATTGAGACCTAATTGAAACCGAACAATTTCCTATAAGATTGAAAAATGCGATTTACTCTCCTTCAAGTATGTTGAACTTATTCTAATTTTTTTTTTTGAAAAAAATAAAGTGCGAGTTATTGGGGTATGCCGGAGTTGCATCGGTGTGAAGGAGAAGGGGCCCCCTTGAAGAATCATATGCAGATGGATGAAAGCGATGCATATAGGGCTGATATAATATTGAAAGAGGTGTTGAGGAGCATGAAGATGAGGGTTGAATTATTAGATATTAGTAGATTATCACAGTTTAGAGTTGATGGGCATCCTTCTATTTATGGGAACCCTAGACATGCGGGCATGGATTGCACTCATTGGTGCCTTCCCGGAGTCCCCGATATTTGGAATCAATTTGTTTATGCTAAGCTTCTTAATATTTGATTCATTGTACTCGAGGGTGCGGATTCCCCATTCAATTTTTATTATTTCATATTTAATATTTATTCTCAGTTCTAAAATTATGTTTAGTTTAGTTTTATTGAGTCATGTAACTTTATTAGATCCAAATATATCTATATATTAAAACAATACCCTCGAATTTTTCTCCAAAAATACTTGCCATAAATATTACAAATTTATATAAAGTAGAAACTAATTTGTTTTTTATTAAACATTTTTTTATAAGATTGTTACCATCTTCTCTATATAATTATCTAAATTTTATAATAATTAATAAATTTATTTCCTTTGTCACAAATTAATAATAGTAATGTACACACACTGCACAGGTAACAAACCACTAGGATATATAATTGTTTTCTGAACATAATTATTAAGCAATCAATTTCTTTATAGTCAATTAACAGGATTTTAAAAAAAATTATGTAGTTTAATTTGGATTTAATAAAATCACATAATATCCGTAAAACTAAACTCAAGAATAAGAAATAAAAATTGAAAATAAATATTAAATATAAAATAATAAAAATTCTATGTAACATGAAGTATAATATAAGGGTGTAACAGTAAAACACAGATACATAGAAAAGCAAAAACAAAAAATACAATTCTATGTCACTACATCAATAACACAGACTCCTTAGCAAATCTATACACTAACAATTAACATTGAAACAAGTTAGATTTGTGAATGAAGTAACATCTAGTTTGATCCAAGAAGTGTTGGAACATCATCTAGGCCTGGAAAGAACTGAAGGAATTAAAGGGGTTAGACCTTGATTATCATGAGAGCAAACTTCTTGAACTCTACCAAGAAGATAGTGTGGAATGACCAAGTTGTAATCAATATCTCTTGGCACTTCCATCACACCCTCCATCACCTTTATCACCGTCGACATCGACGGCCTCTTCTCGTACCCACTCTGCACACACCAAGCTGAGATTGCCATCATTCTATCAACTTCTTCTCACAAACAAGATCCAACCATCTTCCTTCCACACACTTTTTCTTGAATACTTGGAGCAGATACTGCTCCTCCTCCGGCCTCCACGCCTCAAAGATTCTCCGGCCAGTAAACATCGACCTTCTCTGTGATCACCGCGCTTAGCCATTCTGGGGCGAGATAACCCCCTCATGGTTGTCACTACTTTACTCTGATTTCTGTCCATGAGTTTCGATAATCCGAAATCAGCGAGTTTGGCGTTGTGGTGAGCATCCAAGAGTATGTTCTGAGGCTTGATGTCCAGATGGAAGATCTTTTGAGCGCATTCTTCGTGTAGGTAGGTTAAACCTTTGGCTACATCGAGGATGATCTTTCTCCTCTGATTCCAGTCAAGCATGGCTTCTTCATCTCCTCTGCAGTATATCCATTTGTCGAGAGAGCCATTACACATGTGCTCATAAACCAGAAGCCTGTGTGATTTCTCTGCACAGAACCCAATCAGTCTCACCAAGTTGATGTGGTGAATGCTGCTGATGGCTGTTAAGAATGACTTCTTTACATGGCCTACTCCATCGAGGCGTTTTACTGCGATTCTTGTCCCACCCCTCATAAACTGAGCCAAATCCTCCTTCCCCAAGTTTGTTGCTGAAATTGTTGGTTGCAGTGGCCAAATTTTCAAAGGAAAATCTTGTGGGCATGCCTGGTACTTGATCCAAATAATCCTCCTCCACATCTTCACTCTTTCTTTGCCTCCTTCGGTGCGCAAAAACTGCAATTCCTATCAACACACTTACACAAACAACTCCAAGAATTGATTCTAACACAGGCCAAGACCACCTAGTAGTTGGAGGAGCAATCTGTACTTTCAAAGATACAGAAGAATTGTAGCTCATTAGAGCCTTTTGATTAGTCATCAAAGAGAAGATTTCCGTTGGCAAGTAGCAGTCACCCTCAGAAGAATTTGAGTAATACATAAACATAGCAGCTTTGCAGGAGCAACTTTTTAAACAGGCCTCTTTACAAGTATTCAAATCTGTTTTGTTAATGGCAGCCATCATTTCATATGCTTCCAAGGCAAAGTAGGTGGTATCATTGAGGTCCAAGAAAGTATGCTTGTAAGAAGTATTGCAATCAAGTGGAACGACTCGAGAACAACCAAGTTCAGGACTCCCATCATTTATCTGCTTAAAGCTCTCCCCACTAGACCTCGATTTCGGACAACGACATTGCCCATTAGAGCAAATCCCATACCTTCCACAAGCCATAGGATAAGCACAATCACTCTTAATTGGCAAAATATCAATCACTCGCTCCCAAGATTCCCTCCATTCGAACACTCCTAGATGCCCATCTGATTCCAGTTTTATATATTGCAATCTAGTGGAATGAGTATCTATTATTTGATCTTCATAACTAGACCCCGTTATATTCGCATGCAATTCTAAACTTCCGTTTTTATATTCAGCATAACTATGCTCTCCGCTCAGACCAAATAGGGGAAAAGAGATTTTGTGATATATCTGAGGTGGATCAGACTGTACAGAAGCCACTAATCCTGTGCTACTCATCGAAACAGAAAACAAGCCTGCACTCCAGTTAGTTGGAGAAGCAGCTGAGGTCAGATTCTTACCAGCTTTAAGGATCTGCCCCACCAGCAAGCAATCTGTGGGATGATCAAAAGATTGCCAAACATCTGAGTTGTCTGAATCATAGAGGATCAAGTTCCCCATTTCTGTCAGGTTCAAGCCAGCAACCTTCTTCCCAGCGGTGTAGGTAGACCACACCAGTGTCCCATCTGCATCTCTGAGGAGCAAATCCCCTCCACTTGTGAGCTCCACTCTTGCATTCTCTTTCACTCCTCTGTTTCGATTAGCAGACCACACAAGCTGAGGGGATCCTACGAATGAGACAATGCCGGCTTCACCGTAGTAGATGTGGACGATGAATATAGCAAAGAGATAAGAATCACAAGTGGTAGTGGCAATGCAGTAGAAGCCACAGCCATATGCTAGGCTAGAACCCTCGTATAATCTAGCCATGATTCTGAGGAGGACGGGCCTAATAGTTGAATCTTGGAGCGTAAATGGACGAGTTTCTAAGGTATTGCTATTGAAAGCATTCATCCATGAAGTGGAGAGGTTTGCAGTTGGATAATCATAGTTGACTAATGCAAAATTGGAAGTCAAAGAAGAAGAAGATGAACAAGAGAAGAAAGCTATAACTCAACCCCGTTTCTTGGAATCTTTAATTATTGTCCAAAGATGGGTGGGGTTTTGGGGGATCTTTGTATTTTTGGATGAGAACAAAGTAGTGAATAAAGTATTCTTTAATGGGAATCAATAAAATATTGTCTTGCTCTCCATGAAAATGAATCTTGCCCATTATCTGCAATGAGCTTGTATCTCACCATTAAAGAAATGGAATATTTGTGAATGTTTAGATGATTAAGTGTGATTCACACTTGGCACATGCCTTTCAACGCCAGCCCATGTTGACATTAAGTAGTACTTAATCAAGCACGTGTTAATCTTATAAAGATTCTTTTAGAATCGAAGTATTTTATGGAAGATCTTTCATAAACCAGAATCTATAGAAATACAGATTGTTCCTTCTACAAAGGCCTATAGGCCTTGTACCAGGAGCAATTCTTGGAGCTTTTTGTGTGGGTGTGTTCATTGCAATTGCATTTTTTTTCATGTAGGAGGAGGCAAAGAAAAACTGAAGATGTGGAGGAGGATTATGTGGATCAAGTACGAGGTATGCATGCCCACCAGATTTTCTGCAACAAACAATTTCAATAACTAATTTGCTGAAGGGGGATTTGGCTCGGTTTACTCCACCATATTATGGCATATAATAAATTTAGTATTTTTAGTTAATATTCATTATTAAAGTTGATTAATTCATAATTTATATTATGTGATTTTTTTAAAATTCAAATTTTTGTTTATAATACTAACTAGACTATATATATCATGACTAATTTTTATTTTTATAATATCTATTATAGAAATTAATATATTTGATTGAAAAGTAGGAAGTGGAGCTCCATCAAGGAGCTGATGATCTTCAGCCCAGTTTACATGGAGTTGTTGAATGTTGGTCCAAGGGGCCCGAGCTCATGACGGCACAACGGAATTCATTAGCAACTAATTAGCATCCATCCACCTGCGTTGCAAGAAGAGTCTATCAAATTCCCTTTGCCTCGTTTTATTCGTTCCCCGGTTTGGCATGTCATGATGAAATGTGTAAAATTTGTACGATAATTTGAATCATCTTCTATAAAATAATCCACATTCTGAAAGCATGTTCATTAGAATAATTTGAAAGCGCATGTGAAATGTTCGAAGAAAGAAGTTGCAGATAATCTTTATTAATCAAAATGGAGTTCACGAGATTGAAACCAGAGTTGAGATGTGGTTAACTAATTAATTATGTAAGGTTAAAAAGGGAAATTGACAAATTGTCAACATAGGTTGGCGTTGAAGAATATGTGTGAACCAGCGTTGACAGCAAAAACTTGCGTTAGACCGTCTAAACAATTTAGGCGGATTTAAATTGTTTATTTTCATCAATCCAAATTTATACCCATTTTAGATCTTAAACTCAAACTCATACATTTCCTGAATTTTAAAGCAAAAATTGTTTAAATCATTTTGATAATAATACATACACTCAACTAAGATAGTCTAACCAATATACTAGACCGATTTGAAGAGTCAAGTATTGGCTAAATCAATAGAATTGATCCGAAGATTTAACAGATTACTATATTATTTCATATGTTTAAGTATTCGATAAGATTGACTTTAAATATCGATAACAATATAGATTTCTTCAAATATAAATATCAAGTTTCTTCTGTCATTTAATCTTAAAATACCTTGCTAAAAAAAAAAAATCTTAAAATACGGATCAACTGAAATTGGGTCAATCCAAATTTAATTTGACCCGTTTAGGTCAAACTTGAGTTGACCCTATATATATATACTCCATTTGAGCTTGCTTGCCTCGTTCACAAATCAGAATGTCGTGCATTTAATTTTTTCCTTTTATGGTAATAAAGTCCATTCCGATTTTCCTGTTAGACATTGTGTTACATGGCTTGGATTATTGACAAGTTTACAAAAGGGATATTAATTATGATATAATCTTTTTTTATTAGGGACGCGATTTATCTCTATTGATTTGTACACTTGTCAATAATCTAATCAATATAACACCATTGTGTAACGGGGATCCGGACCAAAGAAAGTCTGCAGATAATCGAGAGACATACGACAAAGGACACAGAGTTCTTGGCATGTGCTGAATTTCATTCCATGCAGGGAGAAAAAAAAGACAAGAGAGAAAGCTGACAATATTTTATTTGATTCCCATTGGTAAGAATTCTTTATTACTTGTTTGTTCCCATCCAAACATGGCTCCATCCACCAAACCCACCCATCGTTTCGAAATATTCAAAATATTTTAAAGAAAATGGGCTTTTGCGTTTAATATAAGCATGTCACAGACGAGATAAACAGGGTTTCTACATCACATTCCTCATTTTCAGCCTTGTTGAGCTGTTAGTTCAAATCAGGTTACAATGTGGAAGATATGGTGGTGCGCCATAGCTATCCTCTCATGTTCATTTTCTCTCACAGCTTCCCTGCACCCGCTAAACTACGAGTACCCAACTGCAAACCTCTCGACTTCATGGATCAATTCCAACAACACCGCCGTGGAAAATCGTCCATTCTATCTCAACGATGGTTCAATCATCAGGCCCATCCTTCTCAGAGCCATGCCCAGAGAATCCGATTGGTCGGAATGGTCTAGTCCGGCGTTCGCCGCCGGCTTCTACTGCATTCCCACCACCACTTGCGATTCCTATCTCTTCGCTATATTCATCGTACACATCTACGATGAAGGCGGCGCTTTCTTCGAGGGCTCCCCGCAGGCTGTGTGGTCTGCCAATCGAAACAGAGGAGTGAAAGAGAATGCGAGAGTGGAGCTCACGCGTGGAGGAGATTTGCTCCTCAGAGATGCAGATGGGACATTGGTCTGGTCCACCTACACCGCTGGGAAGAATGTTGTCGGCTTGAACTTGACAGAGATGGGAAACTTGGTTTTGTTTGGTCCAGACAACTCTGTTGTTTGGCAGTCTTTTGATCATCCCACAGATTGCTTGCTGGTTGGGCAGATTCTTGGAGCTGGTAAGAATCTGACCTCAGCTACTTCTCGATCTGATTGGAGTGCAGGTTTATATTCTGTGTGGATGAGCAGCACAGGATTAGCAGCTTCGATACAGTCTGATCCACCTCAGGTATATCGCATTATCTCTTATTCTCAGTCGGGCTTGAGTGGGGAGCATAGTTATGCTGAGTATAAAAAGGGAAGTTTAGAATTGTATGCGAATAAAACGGGGTCTAGTGATGCAGATGAAACAATAGATACACATTCAACTACAACTCAGTACATGAAACTAGAAGCAGATGGGCATCTTCGAGTATACGAGTGGGATATTTCTTGGAAGCGAGTGTTTGATATTTTTGAAAGTGAGTTTGGTAACTGTGCTTATCCCATGTTTTGTGGAAGGTATGGGATTTGCAATAATGGGCAATGCAGTTGTCCGAAATCGAGCTCTGGTGGGGAGAGCTTTAAGCAGATAAATGATGGGAGTCCTGAACTTGGTTGTTCTCAACTCATTCCACTTTCTTGTAATGCTTCTTACAAACATACTTTCTTGGAACTCAATGATACCACCTACTTTGCCTTGACTCCCAACAATCTGATGGATGATGTTAACTTGACAGATATTGATAGTTGTAAAGAGGTCTGCTTAAAAAATTGTTCTTGCAAAGCTGCTATGTTTTTGTATGGCTTGAATACTTCTAAGGGTTATTGCTACATGCCTACAGAGATCTTTTCTCTGATGAGTAATGTAAAGAGTCTAACTGGCTATAATTCTTCTGTATATGTAAAAGTAGAGATTGCTCCAACTGTGTCTAAAACTGCTGCAAAGGGAGAGACTAGAGGGTTTGGGCCTTTAGGACTT
Organism: Ocimum tenuiflorum; assembly: GCA_001278415.1. Classification (NCBI taxonomy): domain Eukaryota; kingdom Viridiplantae; phylum Streptophyta; class Magnoliopsida; order Lamiales; family Lamiaceae; genus Ocimum; species Ocimum tenuiflorum. The sequence goes on along the minus strand of AYJT01086755.1, from coordinate 5,985 downwards.
ATACTAGGAACAAGTCTTGGAGCTGTTTGTGTAGTTGTATTGATGGGAATAGCAGTTTTTACATACACAAGGCGAAGGAGGCAAAGAAAGAGTGAAGATGTGGAGGAGGATTATTTGGATCAAGTTCCAGGCATGCCCACAAGATTTTCTTTCGAAAATTTGGCCGCTGCAACCAACAATTTCAACAACAAACTTGGTGAAGGGGGATTTGGCTCAGTTTATGAAGGGTTGCTGAATGATGGAACAAGAATCGCAGTGAAACGCCTCGATGGAGTAGGCCATGTAAAGAAGTCATTCTTAACGGAAGTGGAAACCATCGGCAGCATTCACCACATCAACCTAGTGAGATTGATTGGGTTCTGCGCAGAGAAATCACACAGACTTTTAGTGTATGAGCACATGTGCAATGGCTCTCTGGACAAATGGATATACTACAAAGAAGATGAAGAAGCCAAACTTGACTGGAAACAGAGGAGAAATATCATCCTCGACGTAGCCAAAGGGTTAAACTACCTTCATGAAGAATGCTCACAGAAGATCTTCCATTTAGACATCAAGCCTCAGAACATACTCTTGGATGCCCACCACAACGCTAAACTCGCCGATTTCGGGCTGTCAAAACTCATAGATAGAGACCAGAGTAAAGTTGTGACAACCATGAGGGGGACCCCCGGTTATCTTGCCCCCGAATGGCTGAGCGCGGTGATCACAGAGAAGGTGGACGTTTACAGCTTTGGAGTTGTGATTCTTGAGATCTTGACCGGTCGGAGAATCTTTGAGGCGTGGAGGCCGGAGGAGGAGCGGTATTTGCTTGAAGTGTTCAAGACGAAATGCGAGGAAGGAAGATGGTTTGATCTTGTTTGTCAGGACATGGAGTTTGATGTAGCAGAAGTTGATAGGATGATGGCAATCTCAGCTTGGTGTTTGCAGAGTGGGTATGAAAAGAGGCCGTCGATGTCGACGGTGATAAAGGTGATGGAGGGTGTGATGGAAGTGCCAAGAGATGTTGATTACAACTTGGTGATTCCACACTATCTTCTTGGTAGAGTTCAAGAAGCCAGCTCTAATGAACATCAAGGTCTAACTCCTTTACTTCCTTCAGTTCTTTCAAGGCCTAGATGATGTTCCAACACTTGTTTAATCAAACTAGATGTTAGTTCAACCACAAACCAAAGTGTTTCTGGTTTTGTATTTGAGGTAGATTTGCTTTGGAGCTTCAGTCTGTTGCTATGTTATTGAGGTAGTGACAAAAGAATTGCCTTGTCTATTGATTTCTCTATTTATTTGAACAAATGAATTATTTACTTGAATCTGAGCCACTCTTTGTGTGTATCTAAGGTTAGGTTTGCATATAATGATTTGGTAATAGATAAATCCCAAAAAAAAAGTAAAGAAAAAAGAAACAACACTCATTTGCCTCCAAACTGCACTACTAGACAATGGATTAAGAGACAAATCACAGTTGACTTAAGCTCATGAAATTTCTTGAATCATAAAGTAAAAATTCATTATTTTGTTGATCCTTTCTAGATCTATGTAGCATCATTGCAAAACTTTTGTAACAATTGTGCTTCATGGATCCAACTGCAAATATCTCAACTTCATGGATCAACAATCCGGATCTTTCGACGTGGTTGATAGACGGTACAAAAGTTACAACTCTCCTTTCCCATGGAACAGCTTCTGGTCCAAGATTTGCCTGCGGATTCTACTGCAAACTAAACTGTGATTCTTATATATTTGCCATATTTTTCACTCCAGAAAACTACATAGGAATTCCAGAAGTTGTCTGGTCTGCAAATCCCAGAAATCCTGTCCGAGCCAATGCAGGTTTGCAGCTCACAGATGAAGGTGATTTAGTCTTAAGAGATGCAAACGGCGCATTGGCATGGTCTACAAACACTGCTGGGAAGGCAGTTTCAGGCTTAACAGAAATGGGAAATCTTCTTCTTTTTGGTGCAAACAGATCTGTCATTTGGCAGTCGTTCGATCATCCAATTGCTTGCTTCCAGGGCAGATTTTAGCATCTGGTAAGAATCTGACAGCAAACACTTCTTCATTTGGTAATAACAGCAACAGTTTTTTCACTCTGTCAATGACTAACTCAGGATTAGTTGCTTCTGTACTAACTACCCTCCATTGATATACCATGAGAATTTGTATAATGGTACTAAGCATAACAAAGAAGCAAGTTATGCTAAATTTGGAAATGGGAGTCTAGATTTGTATGTAAGTGGGGTGGAGGCTAGTAATCCGGATGTATCAATACGTTTCTCATCTTCATCATCACAGCATATGAAACTAGGAAAAGAACAAAGACTCCGCTTGTTTATGTTTCTTCTTTTTTTTTTCAGAAAGTGTATTCCAAAATATTTTTGGGGGAAATTCCCTTCGAAATACATTTAAAATTCAACTAATAAATGACTTCTCATAACTTTTTTTCAGAATTATTCACTTTTTTGGAATACAAAACAAACGGAGCCTAGAATCCATATGGGTTTCAACATTTTGAGCAAGAATTGGACAAAGTGGGACTCTTTTTGAGCATCCAAGAATAAGGGACCTCGATCTTTCCACCATTGTAGAGAAATCAGCAACAAAAGCAGACTTCCTATCTTGAAATCTTTAAGCTCCATGAATCTATCTCTGCCTGCCTCTCTTGCAGAATTCTTGGCTGATTCTAGCAGGATCATGATTTGCCTGTTACTGTCCATTAACAGATTGGATGGATGGCTCCAAGCTCGAACGTGTTGCTGATCCGAAGGCTCCTCAACAATCTCTCTGGTTCATTTCCTAGCTCATCTCTTTCAACAACTACTACCTGCCTTCTACTTGTGTTATAGTTATGGAAGCACTTGTTGTTGACCCTTCAGTTCCTGAAAAACTAGAGCTTGTGTTGAAGAAATACCCAGGTTTCTTGGGGTGGGGCAGCACGGTATCCTCTGTGCTCAACATGAGAACCACAGACGGCATCATCGGCCTGTCGTCTGCTGCGTGCTGAACGCATAATAACCCCACTTGTATGCACCTCTTTACTTGGGACTCGATGTATGAACTTTTGCAGCATTCATCTAACAGCTCCAGCTCTTTGTTCTCCTTCCAGAGCAGCCATGCCTGTCATCAAAAGAATTATCAGGTCTACCAGTGCATGTGGTTAAGCATCTTTCTCATTCACATTAGGTTATTGGTTTGAGTTCTAGTGTGGACATTAGGGTTGGATTTCACGGAATATTGCACTCTTTCTTACTAAAACAATTACCAGACTATTTCCATAAATGGGAAATTGTGTTAATTTATAAGACTCTTTACGAAATTATGGAATTTTATGCCATGGTTTGGAAAATTATACAATTCTATCACAAACTATATTTTATCATGTAATTTCATCTCAATCTGCCAATGCTGTATAATTTTTTTCCCACCAAGCTTTTTTACCTTAAAATTTTTCAATTTTCATTTGTGTAGCATTTTAAATTTTTTACATGTATTTGAAAATTATTTATTCGAATTGTTAATCAATATTGTGACGAATGGACTAAATATATTTCTCAAATATATGTAAAAATGTGAAATGCTACAAAAATGAAAGTGACAATTTTTTATAGTAAAAAAATTTGTTTTGAAAAGATTAAGGAAAAAAAACTGCCACACATCAACTGTCATGGAAGTGCTAAAGTTTGGTATCGAATTGTATAATTTCACCTGTTCCAAAAGATTCCGATAGCAAGAAGGTTCCTTGAAGCCTCTGTTCTTTTTCCCGCTCACTATCTCCAATATCACCACTCCCATGCTGAATACATCTGACTTCACCGAGAATTTCCCATCAAAAGCATACTCTGGAGCCATATAACCGCTGCAACGAGCTTTGTTTAGCACGAAACAAAGGTTTCTGCATACTGTATACACTTGTAAATAAAAATGGAAAACTAACTTACTATGTCCCAACAACTCTCTTCGTTTTCGCCATAGTTTGATCGCCTTCGAACATTCTGGCCAAACCAAAGTCCGAAATCTTTGCGTTCAAGTTCTCATCCAGCAAGATATTGCTCGTCTTGAGGTCCCTATGGATGATTTTAAGCCTTGAATCATGATGAAGGTAAAGAAGACCTCTAGCAATCCCCATAATTATATCAAACCTCTGCTGCCAAGTTAAAAGTGCCCTTCTATTCTCGTCTGATAAGGGTGAAAAGAATTTCATTACATGTTTGGTCTACTTGAGATTTTGATAATTAAATTAAGGTTTGGACAAACCAAAAATGAAGGAATCCAAGCTTTTGTTGTGCATGTACTCATAGATCAACATCTTCTCCTCTCCTTCGATGCAACATCCCAAAATCCTAACGAGATTCCGGTGTTGGAGTTTGGCAATCAAGATCACTTCGTTTTTGAACTCTTCCGGCCCTTGTCCCGAACTTTTCGACATTCTTTTCACTGCGATTGCTAGCTCGGTTGATAGCTTTCCCTACAAGAGCCACATTCAATCAGTGGCAAAGAAATATAAACTGTTCACACCCTTAAAAACAGTGGATTACCTTATAAACTGGACCAAAACCGCCTTCTCCGATGAAGTTTTCGTCTGAGAAGTTATTTGTTGCTGCTGCAATGGTTGTGGAGCCAAACAAAGGTAACTCTAAATCCTCCCTTTCCTTCTTATAAGCTGTCAAAAGAGTTCTACATAAGTTGCAGGTAGGGGTGTAAACAAGAGCTACTCAGATATTGACTCGATAAAAACTCATCCAAAACTTGATCATTTAACAAACAAGCCAAGCTCGACCTTGGATACACTCGGTTCATCAAGCTCGCAGGCTATTAGTTATCCCACATTGGTGGGAAAGAATGTTGACCACATAAGTTCATAAAACTATGAGTGAACCTGAACCAAAACTATGAGTCGAGCTTGATCATTTTGTTATTCCACTCGGCTCGGTTTGTTTACACAAGTTGAAAGCAAATATACGGACGGCCCCGAGCTCATACTCGAACTCAAGTTCGACAAATATTTTGACGAATCTCGATCTCGGATCGAACTTCCATAATCGAGCTCGAACTCGGTAAAAATCTCATGAACCGAGCTCGAGCATCTATGGTTCGATTACACTCCTAGTTGCAGGTTGTGTTATCTAAAGCAAAGGATCACTAACATTACCTTGTCTCCTTCTTATCTTGAAAATTATGCCTCCAAAACATAAGATCAATACAAGCATCCCTAAACTAGCAGATGCTGCAATATACACGGTCTTTTTAAGTGCTTTTTTCTTGCTCTGATCCATCATATGTTCTACAACAAAGAGTGAAACATTAGTATACTAGATCAAAACCCGTTCTTGATTGAAAAAATAAGAGAATTTTGTTACTTATTTCTGATTTAGGCACACGGATATAGACAGTAGGCCCTCTACTGACTGCTCCAGAGAACTCTCTGATATCAATCAAATCTCCAAACCACATCAAACACCCATTTTTCTCATTGCTCGTGTAGGGATCAGCATAAGCACTGCAGTTGCAGTTTTTCAAGCATTCTCCACGGCATTCATTAGGCGACATGCCGTCGTCGATACGAAAACTCAACGTGTCTGGGAATTTCATGTAATCAAACTTCATGAATCCATCTTCCTCCTCACAATCCACCGGCAAAACTCTGCCGCACCCGCTAGTCCAAGCAAACACACTCCATTCTTTACGGGATTTCGGCACGAACCCGTTCAAACAATCGCAGAGAGGCCTGTTATACGAAGGCCTGCATATGGAATTGGGACCACACCACCCGTAATTATCGCACGTATCGCTCGGCATGGAAAACGCGAGAATCCAGCCATTTCTCTCTTCGTTCATGATGTAGCGTTCGAGAAAACCAGAGTAATTCATGGTTAACCTCATGTGGAATGACCTGTCGTACGGATCGGAGAGAGAAACCAACCTGCTATCGTTGAACACCATTTCAGCTTGGAACGATCGCTCGCTTACGAGTGGAAGCCCCGTGAAGAA
>AYJT01086742.1:0-16558 GCA_001278415.1 Ocimum tenuiflorum | reverse complement strand
TGAATTATATGATAAAAAAATGTAAGGTTGAGATCTTTTTTATTTTCAATGTTTGATGCTTGATCGTGTTATAAATGATGCTTGATTGTCAATTTATATCAAGCAAACATCATTTATAACATAATCAAGCATCAAAATTCAAAAAGAAAATATCACAATTATAGATCTTATTTGATTTCATGATTCATATGTATTCATATTTTTCTTAGAATATTTTTACAATAGAATTTGAATATAAGCATATGAATATATTAAATAATTTATTGCAAAAATGAAAAAGAAAAAAGACGATTGTGAAAGTTTCAAGGAAATTGATATTCCGGTGTGATGGTTTTTCGTTCAATTTTACGGTCCGAGCAGAGATGGACATTATAAATATGATTTTTAACAATATATACATATAATTATATGCAAACTAATTTTTAAATACAAATTAAGAAGAGACTTTTCCATTTATTTTTGTGATCTCACCAATGAGATATGTTGATTGACTCTGTTGAATTTTTCAATTTTTACTTATATAACCGTAAATTAAAGTAATTGCTAACTTTAAATGAGTATAACGCAATCAGATCATATTATTCTTTCACATTTTATACACAAAATTAAAGCTGATTCCATAAGCTTTCAACCGAGATTCATATTAGATATATTTGTTTGAAAAAAATTACGTTCGTACAGAATGTTGCATATAATTGTATATAATGATATAATCGTTTGTATATGAATATGTAATCTATTGCATACGATATAATTTGATTATTACAAAATTATCTAATATTAACGCCTGTGAGTACGACTATTAATTGAGTCCCAATAAGATGTATTATCTTGTCTAACTTGAGCAGTGAATCAAGATCATGGTGATTTAACTAAACTTAAGCATAATAGAAGTGAAATTATATATCTGGACTTGTACGTTACTTTGCTATGGGTGGGAGCTAATCGATAATTCAATAATCTTTATATCTTGGATAACAACGAAATGTATTCTATTGTCTGACTTGAGTAGGCGTATTGATAGGATCACAGTAAGATGTATGAGTGGAAAATTAAGATTTTGGTGATTTAATTGTACTTCAGCTTACCAGAATTTAAGATATATATGTTAATATGTATGTTACTTTGGTTTACTATGGGCGAAAGTTAATCATTAACTCAATATATTATATATCTTGCATATCAGAATTCACATATGATAACTTGAAATTCATATTAAGACTTGAAATTCATATTAAGTAGTCGTATCTAATCTTAGACTGATGACATTCTCTTGAGATGTTCATAAGATTTATCGTATTAAACCTTACGAGTTGATTAAGTTCAAATAGGATCACTTTTAGATGTATATCTGACCTGGGTAGAAAATGGGTAGAAAATCAAAATGGTGATGATTTAATTTCACTTAAGCTTAACAGGATATAAGTGATATATGTGGATCTGCATGTTACTTTGATTTACTATAGGTAAAAGTTAATCATTGACTCAATATAATATCTTGAATAGCAGCAACTCATATATTATAGCTTGAAACCTGTATTAAGCAATTGCACTCGATCTTAGGCTGATGACATTTCTTTAAGGCGTTCATAAGATTTATCGTACTAAATGATATAGGTCAATTATGTTTAGATACGATAATAAAGATGAATTGTATTAGTTAAGAAATTAATAAGATTTTGATTGATTAAGCTCCTACAGTATAATTAATTAATAAATGTCAGATATATTAATTACAAAATTTATTAAATCCAATATAAGCCTGACTTATCAACAAAGAATAAAGAATTAAATTATTATTAATTCTCTAGTGAAATAAATTATTTCTCTCATATATTAAAAATATATTTCCATTATGACAACTAATTATTTGGGTCAACCATGACTTGGAACTTTTCTTTTCTTCTGTGTAGCCCTATATTTTTTCACTACAAACTCCTAATTATTTGGTTCAATCATGACCTTGGAAATTTTCTTTTGTTTTGTGTAACCTTATTTTTTTCTTTACAAACTCCTAATAAAGATAAAATCTTAATAAGTGTACCATTTCACCATCTAGTCCTCGACGGTATAAAAAGTAGCTAAGAATAAAGATATAAATTGTATAGCCTCAAATCATATATGATATCAAATTATCAACAGATCTACAACTCCATCCTCATTTTTAAAGCACCACCAAAGAGATTGTTGAGGATCAAAATCTCAGAACTATCGAACCAGGACGTCGACCTCTCAAAGCGGCCGATACCATCCGCCAAAATCGAACTAAGGTAGAAAAGACCTCGATCAATGACCATCGACCTCGGAAAGAGCCTGAGATCCACGAGCACGGCTAGGATGAAGGCCATTGAGTAGTCCGACACCTTGATACTCGTAGTATGAAGCCCTCGAGAGGCTTTAGTCCTCGATGCTCGCCAACCCAGAACCCTCGAATTCTCTCACAAAATCTGCACGATGCTGACCACACGCTTGTTCACGTATAAGAAGGATCCAGAATGATTCCCTTACTGAGTCAGCATGGCACCCAAAGCGTGACTACAATGAATTTTCCGCGCTTTGTAGATTGCCCCCGGCTTATTTCTGATCTAGTCCTTACCTTAGGGATTATTTAAATTCATCCTGTACATGATGTATAAATAGGCGATTAGTCAGCTAAATTCACACATTATACAATGCACCTTTACTTTCATCTTGTAGCCTATTTGCATCCTGTAGCAAATAGCTCGTTTTCTGTAATTCTTCCGGGGCTAATCGTTAGAAATCCTCTGTAATCCACCTTTTCTATATATAAAATATCAGCCAGTTCGTTCTGGGGGACTAGAAACCTTCCTGGAAGTCACGATGTTTGATAATGATCAAACCTAGAGGTCCAATTCGATTCCGACCAAAAACAAACCTCAATAAATTGGCGCCCACCATGGGGCTTTAGGCGACGATTTTAATCAAAAATCTTAATCCCTATGTTTAAAACGTTCATTCTCTTAGTCGAATTCCATTTTTCACTCTCAAATGCCCGAAATCCCCTTTTCTCTATCCCAAAATACCCCAAATGACTTCAAACTCTACCGATAATCCATCCAAATTTCCTCATACTCTTGAAACTGAGAACTCTACCCAAGCTAAGGGTAAAGGAGTCATTCCCAACATTTCGGTCACACCCATCACAAGTGTGGGACACCCTGTATGAGCTAATCATGCAAATCCAATAGTTTCGTGCAGAATCCGCTTGTGAAGTACAGTCGCTGCGTGAGGACATGATTCACAAGATTGGCGAGAACTCTAAAGCTCTGATTGATCGGAGCGGGCATTCTGTGCCGAGCAGGTTATTCAGCCAGCACATTAACGCTTCTGGTGCAGCATAAATTGCGTTTAACCTGCGTTCAGGGTCAGATCCCCCCAAACTGAGGATGTTGAGGGCGTCCGTGATCAAATCAACCGGAGCAGGAAAGAACCCGTGCGATCAGTTAGCACTCCACCACAGAGGTGCGATTTCCCACCTCCACCACCAGACCATCGCCAGGAAGAAGAGCACGACAATAGTCACTAGTACCCATTCTGCGTCACTGAGACGTCATCGAAATAGAATCAGGCTGACGTGGAGAGGGAGGCTCTCCAGCGCCAGCTCGAGGATTTAGAGAGCAGGTTGGCTCGTGTCCCTGGGCTATCGATGCCAGACGAGAAAGCTTTGTTCGGTAGTTTTCCTGCAATAAAAGGATGAAGAAGCCATCCGATGATCTGTACACTATTGTACAGAAGGAGCACGAGTCCCTGAAGGACTCCATAGCCAGATTCAATAGGGAATGGGTATCGATCCCTAACTGCTTTGAGGAGACGGCTGTTACGGCCTTCCGCAAAGGCCTAAAGAGGAATTTTGAGCTCTTCGCTGAGCTCGTAAAACAACCACATTCGTCGATGGATGAGGTCCTGTATAGGGCAGATGCGTACATATGCCTTGAGAAAGACTTTGTTTGACCAACTCCGAAGAGAAACAGAAGGGGAAGAGGTCGGTGGCTCACCCCATCGATCGTTGAAAAGTAGCAAGGCCTTGGGGATCGATGGGTTCGAAGGTGCTCGGCACTCCCGACAAGATTTGAGGATACACACCACCCCCGCTCCACCGCCTATGCTATGGCGGTCGTGCCTCCCTGCGTGGGAAACGAAAAGGGCGTTATAAGGCCAAGAAGTATGGAAAGCACAATCCTAATGCTTTCTGCAATTTCCACCAAGAGGTAGGACACTCGACTAAGGAATGCAAGGGTCTGAGGATGGAGGTCTTCAGACTATTGAGGAAAGGTCAACTGGTCAATCAATTGAGTTCGAGGGGTCAGCAAGTGGCAAACAAGACGAGGCAACAGGTGCCCCCTGCAAACCCGGCCCTCCTGCAGCAGCAACCTCCCACACGTCCACACATCGATCGTGTAATAAATTGCATATATGGTAGGTTGGAGGTCACTGGAGTAAGCACGAGTGCCGTGAAAAAGCACTATAGAGAGGTGAAGAATGGGTCGAGCAGGTTCCTGGGGCCTCGAGGGCTGAAGCTTGAGGAGTTTGAGACAAATCCAATTGTCTTCTCCACCGAAGAGGATGTTGCCATAACTTTCCCCCATCATGACTTGCTAGTTGTATGATTGTTAGTAATTTCTAGCTACAGCACATTCTGGTCAACGGAGAAAGCTCGACGAATATTCTGTTCCTACCTACCTTGAGGAGCATGGGAGATGTTGGTCGTAACCTCATTCCTAAGGTCACGACATTGGTGGGATTCAGTGGAGAGTGCTTGACAACTTTGGATGAAATTTCATTATCTGTCATGCTGGATGTATTAACTGCTCGATCAAATTCCAAGTAATTGACGTTCCATCCACCTACAATGCCATCCTCGGCCACCCATGGATCCATGAGATGAAGGTTGTGTCCTCCACTTTCATTAGATGGTGAAATTCCTTACCCTATGGGGAGTTCACACCATCCAAGGCGAACAAGAGGCTTCGAGATCATGTTATCTCATGAATCTCAAGGAATACCGGCCTCAATAAAAAAGATATGTGTTAGTTCATGTCGTAGAAGTTTGGAATATTGTTAATTTTTTGTTCCCTTTAGCCACGAGATATTATGTACCAGCCAAATTATTAATGAATAGTGACTTTTTCTTTCCATCTATCATTTTTTGTCAAGGTACATACTCACATAATCGAATATGAACTCACTCGAAGAAAGATAGGCTGAGCGATAAAAAGGGAAGTAACCCAAACAATTTAATTCACAAACTTCGTATTCACATCACATTTACAAGCAACAAGAAGTTGGGGACTTAGCCCATTACAAAATGCTAACTCCGATTCTCGCAGGTTAATTGGAGTCGATATGCATCACTTCAACATCCTGGTTTGCTCGAGCAGCTGAGGAGTCCCCGGTAGAATCAAATTCAATTGTCTAGTTTGCTCAAGTCGAAGCCAAGACACTCCTCGCACATATGATCCTTCAGCATCTCCTTCATGGTTTCAACCCTTGCAACCTGCCGCTCAAGACCTACGTTCGACAGAAAGATGGCATTTAGGTCGATGCCTCGACCCACTCGAGCTTCCTTGAGTTGATATTTCGTGTGCTCGAGCTCTTTCTGCACCACATATCTACAACCCGGTCCCAGTAGAGGGCTTGGCCCTCTTCAGACTCAAGCCTTTGTGAATGTGTATAGCTCAGAGCCCCCATGCTGGCTTGGAATTTGTTGTTCAATTCTGTGTTCTCCTCAAGGGCTCTGGCCAAACTTTGCTTGGCCTCAAAGTTCGCGGTGTCGGCCTGATAGTACCATGATCTGCATGTATTTTAGATAGTTTTTGAGTGCTTTTAGTGTTGAAAACATGAAAATTCATGTTACTATCAGCTTTATTTGTTTATCTTGAGGATTTTATGCTTGTTTGAGTTGTTCTAAAGGATTTTCATGAATAACAAGCAAAAGTGGATGAAAAACTTGCATTTCAAGCAATGTGTTGCACAAGGGGTCCAATGAAAGGAGTCAAAATCTTTGTGTAATTAAAATTTTGGCTATTTATGCATATGGTTGGAAATATCTCTAAATTATCTTTCCAACGCAACTTGAATCAATCAATTTCGAGTCCGGACGTGAATGTTAGAGTCAAAACAGTGAAGCCGCACAATTGTGCTTCCGAAGTGAGAGGATTTGTCCGATCCTATTTCGATCGGTCTGATCGTGCACCCAGATCAGCTGTAATCAGACCGGGACAAAGAGCATGCAGTTAGGCCAATAAAGGGGATTGGTCTGATCTATTCCGATCGGTCCGATCATGTTTTTGTACTCGTTTTTCATCCGAAAAGCTCCATTTTTCCCCCGACTTAATGAGATCTATATATATGCTCATTCTGCACGAAATTTAGGAGTTCACCCCAAACAAGGGAAAACACATCAAGGTTCAGATTTTTGCCTGAAGTTCATACGGAGAAGAGAAGATTCAAGATTTAAGACTACGTTGGTTTTATATCTTGTTTTATGATTCGTTTTCTTTTTCTTTCTCTTGTAATAATTATGTTAGGCTAGATCTGAATCGATTTTAGGGTTTGAAACTTTCTTGGATTTATTTGAGTTTAATTGAAGATTGCTTTTCCTTCCTCTTTTATTGTTTCGTCAATTCCGTTGAGCTTGATTTTATGTGTTAGATTGTCTGATCAACAATCTGCATACTTATTCTAATATTTATGCCCGAGCAAGTATGAATTAAAGAATAGGGAAGTGTGAATTGAGATTATGATTTGTTAATTTCCCGAGACAGGAATTAACTGCGTAGGAGTCTGAATTCGTAGGTCTTATCAAGAGTAGAATGGGTTACATGCCCGAGCCAGGATTTAATTGCAATTCTATTTCCACATTCTGCCGTGCCCGAGCCAGGATAACTAAGAATAACATAATTGATACTTCACATAATTGAGAATTAAATTTGATAAATAAATTCAAATAATCCATGGAAGGAGTAGAATGCTCTAGAATCTCTGTTTTTCTGTATTTGTTTTATTTACTTTATTTTATGTTTCTTGTAGGTAGTTTATTATTTTATCTCATTTAAACCTGTCTAAACAGTAGGGTGGATTCTATGTTTCACTATGTAACGAGTTAAACTTCATAAAGGTCTACGGATTCAATAAATTATTTGGTCATTGTTCACCCACTATCAAATTGGCAATGTTGCTCGGGGCCGTTATTTTAACTTGTTAACTATAACTCTGAATCTGGAATCTATTTGGTTAGACCTGTATCTCTGTATTATTTTTATATTTGTATTTTTTCTTTTTGCTTCTATTTTTTCTTTTTCTTTTTGTAGACTAGGTAGTTAGAGATGGACCAAAATTGGAGAAATGCACCAAAGGCATAAATACAATCAAGAAAGGAGACCAGTGTGGTATGAAAGGAGCAATACAGTTGTCAGGAACATGTCAAGACCACAACACTACACATTATCTCTGAGTTATTAGTCTGCTCTAGCTCTTTCATCACCTAAGAGCGGTCAACCATTACCTTCTCAATCTGCAAGAAGATGTAATGAGAGCTCTCGACACTCTACAACACGACAGGATTTGCAAAGGGGTCAACAAGAAAATAAAGAACAAGTGGTCAAGTGGTCGATGGCATCGAAGCACCTCCGTTCGGTCGCGGTGGCGGGATCCCCAAACCCACCACCTGCGCACTGCCGATACCATCATCTCAAGGTCGTCAGAAAGCATATACTTTCCCTTCTTTGACCTTGCACTTGTTTCCCTATAGGGTGTTCGAGGGAAGAGCCAGCCGAGGGCTACTCATAGGCTCCTCAATACGGAGCTTCTTGGATTGGGGCCGAGCTGCTCAACAGGGCTGGATGCGCCTCTTTGGGCCATGGTAGTAGGTAGAGCGGCTAGCTCTCAAGTCTCTTCCGCCACTCGACGGTCCTCCTGGGCGATCTTCCGAGCGTGCTGTTCAAAGGACTCAAACAAGTTGATGTGCTTCGGGGGCATCGACCGGACACCCACTAGAAGCCTGTTGCGGACAAGTGCAACGTGACAGCGGTATTCGACGCTAGGGACTTTACACACCCTCCTATTCAATTTAGGGAAAATATGCAATTCTATCCCAAAGTATAGTCAATTATGCAATTCTATCCTAAACTATTTTCGTTATGCAATTATATTCCAAAGTTTCATTTATTAGGTAATTTTGTCCTCGTCAGTTGACACCATAAAAAATGTGCTTATGTGGCTGTTAATCTCCATATTTTTCAATGATGTAACCAAAAATTGTATTGCAACAAAGCAGAAAGATGTTGTATTTCATTATTTAGACACTCTATCATTTAATAGCAGTAATCGGGAAAAGTAAATTTTGACCCCAAAAATTTCTAAATAATAAAAAATGACGTCGTTTTGCTTCGTTGCAACACAATTTATAGTCAGTCACTGAAAACATGAAGATTAACGACCACATAAGCATATTTTTTTACGATATCGACTAACGATGATAGAATTACATAATAAATAAAATTTTGGAATAGAATTGCATGACGAAAATAGTTTAGAATAGAATTGTATAATTGACTATTTTTAGGATAGAATTGCATAATTTCCCTTCAACTCACCGACTAATAATGATTTTTTATTCCTGTAGGAAAGACGATTGAAATCAGAGACTAGTGAATTAAAAGCAAACCAACCTAGGAACAAAGAATAAGACCGAACAGGTACGAAAGAGAGAGCCGAAGGTGCTTTTTTCTTCCTCTGTGAAGAAATATGTCCTTTTTCACCCGGTGGGATAACCAAATGCTTCCATATCAAACCCCTATTCGAGATGTCCAGATATGGCGCCAGGTAATTTAGTACTCCCTTGGCACTTGTATTAAATTGTAAAAGTAGAAAAATGTCTTCGAAATTAGGTTCCCCAACCCATTTTCAACATAAAGGAAAAACATGGGGACTTGATGTCGCCATGCCAGAGGAGAAAGTTGCATCGGTGCAGCCTCAGCTGATTTAGGATTCTAACAAAAAAGGGATGAAGGGGGACCCCAACCCCCTAATGAACGAAAGCTATGCAGAAAGAGACATGGCCCGGGGGAGGATGATGACACCTATCTTTGGATCTGGGGATCATACCTGAATACCAATTTAGCACCTAGAAAGCCTCTGCCACCATCGCCATTTGACGGGGAGTGATTGTGGATTTTTCACAGAGTATCTCACCCCCGAGATTACCCACGGTGTAGGTATGTTCGAGAAAGTTCTTAAATGGATTGGGTACAATGCCCGACTCTAAAGCTAACAAGCTATCAGAAGAGTTGAACAGTGGAAGGAAAGAGGAGGATGCTATTGACACAGGACGAACAATAAATCTCTAATTGATTGGAAAAATGAAAGGAGAAAAGAATTGACCAGAATTTGGGTCGCGGCGGCTGAAAGCACTAGAGAGAGAAAGTGTTCCACGGATTTGAAATTCAATTTGCAAAATTAGGGATTCATCCGCCCTTTTATATTTGCGCTCAGAATTCTAAAAGAGGCTAACCAAATGACACCGTCTTACGGGTAAGTCACTCGAGATACCCCTCCTTCAGACATTTCCATACTAGAATTTGAAATCAAATTATCCAGCTATTACACTCGAGGCTGCATCACCCCATCGAGAACTATCTAATTTTTTAGAACAGTTCGATACTTGGGCCACATCTGTCGATCAACCGAGTAATCGATACTCGGAGCTACGCGATATCCAGCCATCTATTACTCTCGATGATCTACGACCAGCAAGTGAGTATTTGATACTTGGGGCTGCATTGTCGCTCCGACGATTGAGTTGATTTCCTATTATAGATTTCTTATTGTTGTTTTCTTGGATTTCTTATACGAGTAGTTATGCCCGACGGCTTATACTCGACTGATGACGGCCTGTATCGAGCATCCGATTCTCATATATACTCGGGGCTGCGTAACCCCCCTCTACGACATATCGACTGACCATGCAGATTTTTCGCTTGACTTATTATTTTCCACGATAGAAACCTGCCTTCATGACTGTCGACGGATTTCTATCATACTTATGGAATTCTCATTATCTCTCACGGATCAATACAAATATGGCTCAACACCATAGCTTATACTCGAGTATCTATTTAGAATATAGTTGGCGACTATGATCCATTTAATTACTTATTATTTCAGACACAACTGATCACTGTGATCTGCATACTCGGGGCTGCCGTCGGGTAGCATCTATCGGTTATCTTTCTACTACTCATGCTCTCGAGTTGGCCCCTAGCCCCTCGACGGAGCAAAAACCTGAGTGATGCTGCATATGGAATCCATTCCGCAACGACTCTATTTCTACTTTTGGTTCGAAAACCTGAGTGATGCTACATATGGAGTCTGTTTTATGATGCAGAGTGATGCTACATATGGAGTCTGTTTTATGATGCACGGGATGCCGCAAGATCCTCAACTACCTAATCATGGGGTGATGGATAAAAATATTTAGAAGAACTCTGAGGGGGTGCGGATTCCGAACACCCACGGAGTATAAACTTCCAACAGCCCTAAGCGTCCTCTCTGGATGGGCACGCATATGCCCGGAGGATAAACTTCTCTAAGATGAGAAGGGATCCCCTCGGAACTTAAACTTTCCAGTAGCCCATGTGGCCTCTCTGACTTCGAAGGATAAATTAAAGCCTTAACAATACAATATCCTATCATTTTGCTTTCATTTCAGGTTCCTAATGCGAAATGAAAATATCGAACATTCTGTGAATAATCGAGTGAAGTACAATCGCCTAACTCATTAGGAAATTTGCATCTCACTCTGTTGAGTCTTTGACAAGAAATTCACCAGAACGATGAACTTGGATATTGTCGTGCAACGCGAAACAAGTATAAGATCTCCTTTAGATTTTGACTAACGATACTCTTCCGTCTACTTGTCTCCACGAATCAATCGACTTGATCCGCAAAGACAAGGGGGCTGTTGTTGAGGGTCAAAATCTCAGGATCATCGAACTGGAAGGTCGACCATTCAAAGCGCCTGATACTGCCTGCCAAAATTGGACTAAGGCACAAAAGACCTCGAGCAATGGCCATCGACCCCGACAAGAGCCCGAGATCCACGAATACAACTAGGATGAAGACAATCCAGCAATCCGACGCATCAATATTCATGAGGACAAAAGCTTTCAAGAGGCCTTACTCCTCGACACCGACCCAGAACCCTCGAGCTCTCTCACAAAATCTGCACGATGCTGACCACATGCTTGCGTACGTACATGAAGGATCCAGAATGATTCCCTTGCTGAGTTAGCATGGCACCCAAAGTGTGACTCCAACGAATTTCCCGTGCTTTATAGATTGCCCCCTTGCTTATTTCCGATCTAATCCTTAGCTTAAGGATTATTTAGATTCCTCCTGTACATGATGTATAAATAGGCGATGAGTCACCTACAGTCTCACATTAGACACTGCACCTTTTACCTTCATCTTGTAGCCTATTTGCACCCTGTAGCAAATAGCTTGTATTCTATAATTCTCCTAGCGCAAATCGTCAGAAATCATCTGTAATCCACCTTTTCTATATATAAAATATTAGTCAGTCGGTCCCGAGGGACTATAAATTTTCCTGGAAATTGCGGTGTCCGATTATGATCATACCTAGAAATCCAATTCGATTACGATAAAAATGAACCCCAACAGAGACTTTACTACTACGATTATGATTTTTCTCTTCCTTCTTATATTTTCATATTTTAAGATAATAAAAGGTCTAGAGGGAAAAAAAAACTCAAATTTTTAATATTGAAGGCCATGATTGGGTTATATGTAAAAGATTCACCCTATAGAAAAACACAAATTTTTGAGGATTTATCCAACTATTTGTTTAAATTATTTTTCATGAAATGAACTTTGTATTAACAATTTACTCATGCGAATTGATTGAATTCAAATGCTGAATGGGCCATAAAAATCAAAACATAGTCCACTTATTCAACCCATTTAGGTCGCTTCTAGTGGATCACTAAGTTTACTTTGAAAAATTGCAATAGATGTTTGCGTATTTTGTGTGTTTTAATGTAATTTTATATTCTAATGATT
This sequence comes from Ocimum tenuiflorum, assembly GCA_001278415.1. Classification (NCBI taxonomy): domain Eukaryota; kingdom Viridiplantae; phylum Streptophyta; class Magnoliopsida; order Lamiales; family Lamiaceae; genus Ocimum; species Ocimum tenuiflorum. The sequence continues at coordinate 4,459 of AYJT01086742.1, read as the reverse complement.
TCATTTTTTAGTATATTTATTAATTAATAATTAATTATTTCATAATAATTTAATTTGTTAATAATTTATTATCTCGTAATAGTTTAGTTTGTACGGTGTTAACAACGGGTCAATTCGTAAATTTCATAAATATAAATGGTAGTATTTAAAAAGTATATAAAGTATGAGAAAAAAGGAATATGGTTGGTATATTTTTTAGATTTGAGTTTGGAGTAATGAGTTGGAGATAAATTACCATTTGATTCGATATCTATTGTATCTTAGGTTTGAGTTTGGAGTAATACGTTGGAGAGGGCCTTAAACAGAAATGCAATAATGATATAAATTTCGAGAACAATTACATTAGTGCGAAGTTATATAAAAGGTTGGGTTGGAAAAATTGTTAATTATAATCGAATCTAACTAGGAGTTCTTTCAAATCGTTGATTTACCGCTACTAATCCCCTTTATTATTTCATACTTTGATTCTCGATCTATCTATTATATTAAAGAATCCCGCGATACAATTTTTTCGCAGCCTTCTTTTTTCATGCCGAAATCGGCTCACTAACAGGAACTGCATTTCGCACCATTTTGACCAAAAGAAATCAGCTGCATCGTTTGTTTTTCAATTCAATTTATACAGCTTTTCATTTATTTTCATTAAATCACCTTTTCTATTATTACCCAATAAATATCAGCTTCTACCGTTTGAGATAGCAACCTTTTCAAATCAATTACATAGATCTTCATTTATTTCAAAATTTAAACCATTAAATCGCTTTTTCAATTATTTAATTCTTACTTATTTTCAGTTTTGTATAAATTAATTTTATTTAACCGTTACTTTGAAAAAACCACATTGGTAGGCTAGCAAAATTATTTGAATGAACACCTTTTCAACTATACACCATTTGAAGTATTTTTTTTATTATTTTATTATAGAAATTTATATTCTTTTTATTTTATCATTTTTTAATTTTATTCTTTTCATTTAATATTTTATTTTATCATAATCGAGAATAATTTGCAAACCCAACCCATACACCAAATAATTTTATTGGAAGGATTAAATTCATACACAATTTCATTTAATAAATATCAAACTCATATGCAGGGTGATTTCTTTTATATAACCGTTGAATTAAAAGACTATTATTTATCTGGAGTTCCGAGAAAGCGTACTAGTGTGCACTACTGAACTGACCAAACCAAACAAAAGCTTGTAGCATCAATTATGAAGAAATAATTATTTGTCGTATGAATGTTGTGATATATATAATTTCAAGTGTGAATATATTACGATATAATATAGCACAGAAAATAAAAAATGTGATATTATTATTGAAGTGATGAAGCCAGGAGTGGGCGTGCAGTCACCAGAAAAAGCCACAATCGACAGATAGAATATCACACACCACAAAACGTGCGAAAATCTCAAGGATCTTCCTTGCCCCCACCAATAAAATATTGATTAGTTTTCATATCTCACCTCAATAAGTGGAATTGCCTAAGGATTTGTAGATGATTTGATTGCACATCCATCATCTAGGTCATATCTACTCATTAACTTTCTCAATGAAAATATAAAAGTTTTGGAAAATCTAGTGTAGTGTGATGATATATCAAACCTAAATAGTTATAAAAATTGATCTTTATCATCTTTATCTAAAAACATCATATTCTATTTTCTCTTTCTTTTCTTTTATCTACTATGTATCATTTTTTCCTCTAAAAGTCTTGTATTTTCACCAATTTTCTTTTTTTAAATTTATTTTTATACTAATTTCTTTAAAACAAATTTAAATATATTCTTTATTTTTATTATTTAAGTTGAGCTATTTTTAACTAAACTCTATTTATGTTACTTTACTTATTATATTTATGTATAATTACGTTGATAATATTGGTGAACAAAAATTAAATATATTTTTCGATGATAATTTAAAAATATAATTTTGTTTATCATATTTTAAAATGAGTAATTATGAGTAACAATGAAGCTAAAGAATTTTAATTAATAACCAATTGCTTCCATCGATGGCATAAGCTTAACATAGTGGTGTGTGACTATTCAATGGGGTACTAGACTAGACGTCCCCTTAATGTACTTTTATATATAAGTGTAATAAAGCACAGTACAGTGTTTAATTTTATTCACATTTAATCATCCACATTATTAACTATTTTAGCCGCAAATCGCCGCATATCCGATGAGAAAATACAGGAAGCAACTTTAAATGCATGCAAACTGTCTTTAGAAAAGTTCAATATTCATGTGTATGATTATATTTCAGAACAGTTTCCGATTAGACGGATACTTTATTTCAGCATTCACACCCTCCGCGCAACAGAGATAAAAATAATTGTTGGCTATCACAACCGTCATCAATATCATAATCTCAAATTTCAAACAATCATAATTCTCTCATTTTTGATCAAATTTACGCACATAATATTTCAAAACAAAACTCTTCATCTAAGACATTGAAAGACTTTTTTACATGAAAAATACGAGATACTCATATTTGTGCATATAAAAGTTTTTGAAATTAAAAATTTAATTCTAATGAAATTATTGTAACATCTAATCAAGACGTAGTAAATTCTAATTGATATACTATAAACCCTAAATTAGATCGATAGACTCTAATTGAGATGCATCAACATTCTAATTTGAATTAAATAAACCCTCGTTGAGATTAAACAAATCTTAAAATGAAATTTTTTTCATATTTTTAAAATGAATATGAATACAATGAATTTAAATTAAGGAGAATGAAAACAACTTTAAATCATTTGAATAACTTAAATTAAAAAAAAAAAATTGAATGAATTATGATAATTTAATTTTTGAGGTAATTTTGATTGCACAATGATCAACTTTTTGCTCTTTAATGTAATTGAGTAGGATGTTCGTTAGAATTATTGTTAGTTTTGACTGTTGTAGAAAGCAGAGGTGAAAGGCTGCGGATTATGAAGGCTAGGAGCGCATTTGACAAGAAGAAGACTACTGCTCTGATCAACTGGGCTGAGACCATCGAGATAAGTTCATCATCTGAGGATGAACAGACGGCCTAGAAAGACGAGTTAAGCATCCGAGCCAACAATCATTCCATTCATAGCTGGTGTTGAAGTTTCCCTAGATTTCACAGGTCTTCCAGAGCCATCGCAGCAGCCGTCCAAACTACTTGAGGAGCCAAACCTGGATTTGACCATCACTTTTGTAGCTCCCACCACAGTTGAAGAGGCAGTACCCCTCCAACAAGTCCCAGTTGCTAAGACCTTAACTGCCGTCATTTCCTCTACTTCAAAAGTGGTCTCCCCCTCTACATCTCAAGAGATGCTTCAGGCCATCTCCACTCTCGCCACAGCTGTCGCCGGTCGGACCACGCATATGACCAGGATGCAAGTTGACATTCAAACTCAGAGTCCTCAAATAGAGCGGATGCAGGACAACATTTTTTAATGTTGTCAAAAAAGGGAAAGGAGAGAAGAAATGAAGCTTAGGTAGCCCAGTTAGCTGAGAAGTTCTGAAGACTAGTAGATTTAGATTATGTGCTTGAATTCTCCAGTTCTGTCAGTTTTTATCGTAGAAATCTTGTATAGATGTTTGTTATTTTCATATCCTCTATGTACTCCACAACTGATGTCAATGAAATTGACATACACATGCACACTTTTGGATAGCAAATACCTCTTTGTCTCAAAAGTTTTTTCTTTTCTAGCTGAAACTAAGTATACACAATCTAGTGCAATCAGTTTTCAAGCTAAGACTTCTGATGATAAAATATGAATCATTGTGTAGTTTCAGACTTTGCTCTGATACTTAGGCATACATGCGTGTATTGCCTCGTTTCTATCAAGGATTTTAACATCTTAAAAAAGGGGGGAATATTTTAGAACTATTGTTAGTTTCGGCTGATGCCGAAAAAACCCTTGATGATTTGTTAGAGCCTAGGTTTAATTTCAATCCAGTTATGCATTGTAAATCTTATAATAGTCTAGAACTTTGTAAAAGTTGATCAGTTTTGAATCTGTTTGAAGAACTGAAGACTTGAATAGTCTAATACTGAAGGATAAAATTAAGGGGGAATTAGAATTGAGGTCAAAGACTCAGTCCTGATAAACCAGAAACTGCCAGTTCTAGGAAGTAAAACTGACTTAGTTCTGAAACAGTCCTGATTGCTAGTTCTAAGGAGTAGAACTGACACAGTTACACGACCAGCTTTATGAAAAGAAAGTTGAGGCCTACAAAAGGAAGTCAACCGAGTTCAGAAGTTAGTTTGAACTGATCTTCTTCGGACAAACAGACTAGGAAGTCAAGTCAGCTAATCCTAGTCAGCAAAGTCCAAAGTGTAAAAGTGAAATCCGTTAACTAACCAAGAAAAGACAATAAAAGCTGCAGACTTCCCAGAAAAGATCGGAAAAGCTATCAAATGGATGCCTGCACTTCCGAATACATGCAAGACACTGCCGA